>PVLA01005565.1:0-143370 GCA_004027455.1 Hydrochoerus hydrochaeris
GGGCCCACGGTGGAGGTTCTGGGCAGCCTATGCCTGATGCAGGCTTCTGCTGAGTTCCCGGTGGCAGGGCAGGCCCCAGATAAGGAACTTTTAACCTGTATTTAAAAACAAGATAAGGAAAAACTTACACATCTGCCTCATTTTGCAAATTACATATATGCAAAATAACTTCAATAAGTTTAGGATCCAAATGGAGAGTAAACTATAAACTTTAGAAAATAAAATACAATATTTTAAAGGGTGAAAGTAAGAATATCTCAAAGTTGTAAAAACATTGACTCTAAGGGAAACATTACACATTTCACTACATTTTTAAAAATATGCCTGTCAAGAAGATACTGTAAAGGACTTGGAAAGATGGGCTCTCAGCTTGGAAAAGAGACAAGAAATGTACATAACTGGTGAAAGCCTTGTTTCCAAATCAACAACCAAAAAATGAGACAATTCAATAAAGATTCAAGTCCTTTCCTTCTTAAAAAATAAAATCCAAATGATCACTAAAAACAAACAAATTCTCATCCTCATTATCAATCTGGCATGTGCAAATAAAAAATAAAAATACTTTTTCTTACTATCCAGATGAACACATTTAAATTGAAAATATCAAACATTGAGAGTTCAAAAACTACTGGGAATTGTCATACATAGCTGTCGTACACAGTATAAATGCTGTAATCATTTTTCTTTTTTGCACTTTCTACTCTAGTTAAAGCTATCTCATGCCGAGGTGAGTTCAATCTTTGGTGTATACTGTAGAGAAATGTGTGCCCTGTACCCAGGGTTGCCGCAGGCTGTTGGTAAGAGCATATAATCCGGTTGCCTCCACTGCACAAGACGGATAAATCAAAGGTTATTCATGCCATGGTGTTCTGCTGGCTACAAATGAAAAGGAAAGAGGTACACGGTTGAACCTGAACAGCATATATGGAGCCAAAAAAAGCTAGACACACACATAATAATCTGTCCCTATAAAAGTTTAAAAACAGACATTTCTATAAAAGTTCAAAACAGTTCATTCCTGAGTGGTAACGCTAAGAAGGAAACGAGGCTATCACATGGGGGTAGCTCCGGGGTGCAGGAGGAAGGTGTAAGGGGTACAGGGGCTGCTGGCCAGGGTCTCACTGGGACAAGAATCACACAGGGCTTCATTTGTATGATTATTCAACTATTTTAAAAATGTTTTATTCACTTCCCAGTGGTTGTATTCCATAATCAATGAAATGAAAACAGTACAAAAGCAGAGCGTGCATGGAAAGATTTAGTCATACAGGTGTTAATTATGATCCTATTTATAAGAGGGAGGAGCCCAAAACACCGAACCACTGCTTCGTATCACACTAAGGGTGGGTCAGTCACCCCCTGGTATGCAGAACTGCACAATGCTGCCCAGCTAACCTCTAGAAATGACAGCAGAGAGTATTTCACAGCTTCTAAAGACAAGGGACACTAAGTAAGAGCTAGTCATAGTATGTTATGTGCAGATATTCCAATGTTTTAAAATAAATTATGGATGGAATATTGGAAGAAACACTTTCTTTAACCATGATTCTATTGAAGCAATGGTTTTATGAGTGATTTTGTGTTTCTTTGTTTTGCACTATAATCAATGAATATGAATTACTTTGGATAGAAATAAAAAGTAGGCAATCTATTCTTCTGAAGACAACTATGATAAAAGAGCCTAGAGATCACAAAATGGGGGGCCAAGGATTTAGCTCAGTGGCATAAGCGCCTACCTGGCAAGCATGAGGTCGTGAGTTTGATCCCTGGTACTGCAAAAAAAAAAAAAATGGGAATAAGAAACATAGGATGAGTTACTGTGCGTGTTCGGAAAATACCTGGACTCCTGCCAAGATCCTTAGCCCCATTTGAATATCACTGCCCCTGCCCCGGCCACCCCTCCATTACCTGTTCCCCAGGCATGTGCAGCTCTGATAGCAAAATCAGTCCCACTGTCTTCGGGAAGCGAGCAGTGGTGGAGAGGTGTTGGTGTGGGGTTCTCGAGAGCAGCCTGTCCTGGCTGGGAGAAAAGAAGAATCCTCCAGTAGCTGCAGGGAGACACAAAGATCATCCTTCAGTTCCCCCCACTGCCCTGCTGCCTCTTGGAGGCTGAGACAGAAAGATGGAGTATGCCTGGCACCAGGAAGGAGGGTGGGTGACAGCACCAGTGTCCTGTGAAATGTTGCAGGAGAGGGGACTGTGACATCAATGATCCTAGGCATTACAACGGACTGCCTGCGGTGTAGACACACAGCTGTGGGTGAGTACAACATTCCTGCTGCTGAGAAAGGCCACCCTCTGCACATCTGCTAGCTTCTCACGGAGCTCTGAGTAAAGGTACCCGCTGGGTTTTCCCGAGCTATGGATCCCCTTGGCACCAGAGCTCTGGGTCAGCACTTTGAATAGCAAGCACTTCACCCATTTTATGGAATAGGAATC
Source organism: Hydrochoerus hydrochaeris (assembly GCA_004027455.1). Taxonomy (NCBI): domain Eukaryota; kingdom Metazoa; phylum Chordata; class Mammalia; order Rodentia; family Hydrochaeridae; genus Hydrochoerus; species Hydrochoerus hydrochaeris. The sequence goes on from PVLA01005565.1 coordinate 2,440, forward strand.
CACAGGGGTTTTATGGAAGGTAAGAAAATGAAAAAAACAATCAGGTGGAAACAAACACTGATAACCCATTATGTGTATGTGAAACATGCAATTATTGTAATTTTTATATTTGTGTGTCCTAACACGCAAAAGAGTTGACATTCCTAGGGGTACCACAGATCATCCTCACAATAAATGAAGTCCCAGGAGAAGAGGGCTGGGTGAGAGTGAGACAGTGAGGGACTGGAGACAAAGCACTTCAGTGAAAGGCCAGTAGTGTTCATAGGTAGTATTCATAGTGTTCCAGGAAAGCTAAATGAAATAAAGGTATACATCATTTCAGCAATTCCTAGGGCTGATAATCGATTAAAATACATAGTGACTACTTCAAAGCAAAACTAGCCTGGCTGTTGCCTAAAAACTTTCAGGCCATGCCTATCATCCAGGTAACATCCGGGGCAGTAGACAGAGGACAGCAGAGGTACAGGGGCTGTGCCCACCGCCGGAAGGTAGGATGTGTGCTTTCTCAATCCTCCACACCCTCTTTCCCCTTTATTTATAGCAAGCAATGAGCCTGCTAAAGCTGAAATTACTGACTGTGGGAAGCTTTCATGCACCTGGTCGAGCCCCAGGCCCTTGCAAAATGACCTCCCTGACTCACGAGCTGGAGCTGTTAGCGCTTGGCCAGGGAATATGCTTTGTCTTCATTTTCAGTATGTTTTCTTACCAGGAAGAAAGGCAAGTGGGCACAAAGAAATAAACAGAGGAATGTGCAGAACTCCTTAAAAATGGCATCTCTGCCATTTTCACAAAATCACTTCACAAAGAATGGAACGTAACTTACACATACATTTACACACTGCCTCACGTAACTAGGGTTCTTTGTGGTATACTGGTTCTCTTTGTAAACAGCAGAATATTAATGTTCAATCAGAGGGATTTTCCTACAGATGAAGTTGTCATAAGAACAAAACTGATTAAAAACACAGGGTGAAGAATTATGCAGCTTTCTTCACTGCTTCTTAGCTTCTAGGTAGCCTCGTATATTGTGGTAATGTAAATTCCAGCCATATGAGCAAGATTGAAATTAAGTCTACTTGCCAAAAGAAACAGAGCTTTGCATTTAGTTTCAGCTCTTACTTCTACTTGGAAGGTATCTTTTCCCCTAAGAAACATGTCCAGAAGGATTTAAAGTGGCTTTCTATTTTGGGCTGAACCAGGAGATGAAAAACAATGGGGAAAAAAATATCAGCTCAGCTTTTCCAGATTTGAAATAATGTGTGATTTTTGCTGTTTCTCCAAATTTTAAGATCGCGTCTAGTACAATGCTTAATTTGTTCAGCCTGTGAATCACCTTTGCTTTGTGGGGATATTAAGGCCCAGCTAAACGTTCTCCATATGAAAAAGGAAAAAAATTAAATGTAGCCAAGCTGGGACAAAATTAGTAAACAAAATCATTTTGTTGCTGTCCCATTAATTCTCCCTTTCACTGTCTGGAGGCCCTGTGGGATACATCTTCCCTAGTACATTATTTAAATAGTACCTCCAGGTATTTCCCTGAGACCTAATTACAATTGATGTTGTCTGGCATGTACTTGTGCACTTTGTCTAACTTCTTCAACTGTCAAAATAGAACTCTTTGTTAGGATTTTGTCAAGAATTAGCCCATTCCCTTAAAGTGCTCCAAAAAACTACCTGGGTGGCTGGAAGAGAACTTAAGAGACACCAAGTCCACCAAGTCTTAGGAGGCAGAGATTTGCGTGGGAAGACACCCAAGTGGTGCATCTGAGTGGATCAGCTGTAATAAGCTGGTTAGTATCCCACAGACTTCCCTTTCCCAAACTGAACAGCACTAAGGAATTTTTAAAAATCTTCCCTATACAGTCAGCTCTTGCCTCTACAAAAGGTATGTCTCAGGCTTGCGTTATGAATCTTGGAAATGAAATTATATACAGTATAGTCCACGAGGTCGCTGCCATCACAGACAGGGAGGCAGGCAGCCACACCATGTGAGGAGCGCAGGAGAGAAAGTAACTGCTGCTACGGGGCCCACTGAGGGTCAGAAAGGCCACCCTGTCTGCGCTGCAGACAACGTTCCGTTCCCAGCCAAGAAGAGGATGTGCTGCAGTGTAGACCATCAGAAACAACAGGGCCTGCGTTTGCTTTTGCTTTGTCTTTTGCACTTTGGGCTCGGTTTTGTCTTTAGTTTTACATAGATTAAGACCACCGAGGACAATAATTTAAAAATAAGAGCTGCCCTTTTTGACCATTCATGTCAGGCCAAGCCCACTAACTTCTCACAAAAGCTTTTAGTTTGTACACATTTGAGGGAAATGGGTTCAGAAGGTCACTCAGCCAGGCCCCAGCTAAGCCAGGACTCAAAGCCAGATCTGGGCCTTCCGAATGTCAGCCTGTCACCACTTCACTGGAGTTTATTCACACTCGAATCTACAAACCGTTTCATCAGAACAAGGGGATCAGCAGGGGATGGTGGAAAGTCTGAGTCCCAGGCGTCCCCCAACTGTTTTGAGTTTGATTCTCTAGGTTGCAATCTGACAATTTGCACTTTAACTAGTTCCCAGGTGCTGCCCATGTATTTGAGATTCACCGACCTTCCTCCCCCTTCGATGCCCTGGGGAAAGAATGCGAAGACAGATTGGCTAATGCAGTTTACTAAACTCTCCCCACATGCCTTGCTGGCCTCTTGGTGAAATACGGCAGTGCAGACTGGTTTATAATTTTCAAACTGCAAATAATTTTAGTCTCACACTCTGGTGAGATGTATAGACGGGACTCAGGGAACTGCTTATTCAGCTACACTGTGAAAAGTGAGACTTTTTCAGAGGAAATGAGATAAGACAAAAACTTCAAAAAACAAACAGTCAGGGACCTGTGTTCATAGGCCACTGACAAAATCTGCAGCTTAAGTTGCAGTGAGTTAAACAAACACATTACCGGGCCGGGCCATCCAGGAAACGTGAGGCAGACGCGTGGAAGGAGGACGTGTGTTTTCAACCCGGGTAGAAAATCCCCTGGAAACAATAGTATAGACACCGACGAGGTGCAGAGCAGGGATTTGCAGCCAGCTACATCTTTAGGTGGACAGCAGGTGTCCTGCAGAGCGAGTGCTGTGGGAGGTAGCCCTGCGTCTACACTGCACAGAGAGTGTGTCTTTTCCCCTCCTCGCTGGAGGTGGAGACCCAGTGGGCAGTGCCAGCACTGGGCCCTGCGGGTCATAGAGAAGCTCATGGCCGCCCACTCTCCCACTGCACAGCGTAAAACAGTAACAACACTAGCTGAACGTAGAGCAAAGAGAGATTGGTAGCATCCCGAGTTTTCTTCTGCCATGAATTCAAAATATTTTATGAAATGCAAAATATCTGGCAAGAAATATTTTGTGCATTTGGTTGGTTCCTTTCACATGTTCATCTAGCAAGATGGTGTCAGGTAAACGGCTGGGCAGATCGGAGACAGGGCACTCACTCTTTTGGTCACTCTGGTCACTCTTCTGGTGTTTTTTTTTTAAATGTTAGTATCTGTTTGCAGTACATGATGGGCGCATTCATCATGGGAGATTTACATGTGTACCTAACACATCTCAGTTCTTTTTTTAATAAATTCATTTCCTCTCCCCTCCCTTCAACCTTTCTTCCCTGCCTCTTTATGAAAGCTCTATTTCCATTGCTTTCTCTTTTTTCCCCTTTAAAACTCTTTTCCTTTCCTTCCCTCACACCATCCTATTTCCTTGTTTCCCTCCCCACTTTAACAAGTTCTTCCGACTTCTTAATAGCTATCCTCTATTTCGCTCATTGTTTATATTTGGGTTTCTGACACAAGGGAAACAATGCAGTAATTAAGCTTGTGTGTTTGATTTATTTCATTTAGATTGTGATCTCAAGGTATGTCCCTTTTCCTAAAAATGTCTCAGGTTTCTCTTTCTTTATGGCAAAGTAGTACTCCACTAGGTTCAGAGTTACACTTAATGTGGTTTCTTCCCTTCTGCAGTTCAGTTTTGCTAGTATTTGACCATTTGGCGTGGTTGGTCACTGGCGCTGCAGAAATGGTGAGGTTGCTCCTGGGTTTCCCTGTGTTCATCCTTCCTCAGAATCAGAACAGAAAAATTGCCTGTTCCTGGACAAGATTTCATAGAGCCCTCTGCTCCCACATGTTCTTGTGGCATCGTGACATTTAATTAGTTATCATTTTTGCTTGTTTTTAATTAAAGAAATACTATTTGCACTCATCTTACAATCGCTTCCTGAATGCCAGCTAGACTCTTGACATTTATTCAGGAGATAGCATTTTGCAGAATTTTTATAGCATGAATATTTGATGGTTAGAATAATTCAGGGCCTTCTGTGAGTACAGGCTCATTTTTATGCCTTATAAGATGGGTCAGGTCAGCCTTGAAATTTCTTGTGACTTTATCACATTGAAATTTCAACAGCAAGCTGGGTTTGCATTACAAACTGGGAAAAACGTTAGGATATTTTAAGGGCATCATCTAAATTTTTACTATGCCTTGGAAAAGTCTATGTTTTCTCAAACAAAATTTTCCTAGTGAATGCCTTTGTTACCAACAGTTTTTAAATAGTGCAGTTGTCACGGTAATGTCTAATTATTATTCCAAGTAAACTTCCCCATATCTAGATCTTGGGTCCATGCATATCCTGAGAGTGGGGCCAAGGCCAAAACTCTGCGTCATTATTTCCTTGTTGAAAAGCTGCATTCATTGCATCAGATTCGACTCATGATATCCAGGATCCCTTTTTTGTAGCAGGAAAACTGGCCCCTTCCTTATGGTGCCTAATGATTGAAAGTCGTTATGAGTTCCTTCATAGAACAAAACCAGTTGGATTCGTTGGTGGAGTCTGCATCCCAAAACATCTCTTAGGATCTTTAAGGGTCTCAAGGATTTGAGTCAAAAAAATTGTAGTTTGGCTCAAAGTTGTCCAGTCCCATTTTTTGCAGTCTCTAAGAGTAACTGTAAAACGGGTACAGAGAAGACAGTGTGACTTGAGGCAGGACACCAAGTGAAAAAGCTGTGAAAAAGCTGGATTCGTGGAGGGGATCAGAACTCTGCAGTCGGGCGGATGCCTCTCAAAACAAAACAGTTCAAGCCAGACTACAGACCACAGTAGGGGCAGCCAAAATACACACAGGGGCTTAAACTCTAACCTTGTATCCTCTGGGTCTGCCTTGGGATAGCCACAGATTTCTAAGGGTTGTTGGAAGATTCTCTTCTACACATGGTTGGTTTTTCTCAAGTGAGTTCCTGATTCTTTCACTTGAATCTGGACCCCTCTCCAATCTTTCCATTGCCCCAGTTAGGAGTGACACTCAGTTCTTCTTCACCCCACCATTGGTAACAACCTCCTGACCTTATGAATTTACCCCTCCTAGGGCCTTGTCTTCATGCAATCATCTACTATTTGCCCCTTTGGATCTGGTTCATTTCACTTAGCATGCCGGTTCCAAGATCTATCTTTTTTACAGCATTGTCAAAATTTCAGCACTTTTTACGAATGAATACAATTTTCTTGGGTGAATATTCCATATTTCGTTTATTAATGATCCATGCATGGACCTTTGGTTGTTTCCACTTGCAGCTACTATGCATCATGTGCTGTGAAAGTGGGTAGACGCTAGTTCCATGGTGTTAGCGTCAGGGAGCATCAGGAAGAAGCAGTAGGGTTTAAGAAAACCCTAGGGAGCCTACTATTTCAAAAGGGCAAAGAAAAGGGCTTTTTAAGGAAAAGTTAGAGCCTTTGAAGGCTCTTAAACAGAGGACGGCTTTGAGCTCATTGATAGGGTGTTTGCAAAACACAGCAAGAGTCTGACTTAAGACTGTGGGCTTTGCACACAGGGCTGCATGAACATTCGTGGGCACCAGTGAAGTGTGGCAAAAGAAGATCATGCTGTCAAGGATGGCCACCACCCTAGTTTCATGGTCCTTTGAAAAAGATTTGCTGACATCCTCCCTGACACTGAGCTCAGCGGGTCACATGGCACCTTTGATCCTCACCACTTCCCAGATGGGGCCATCTCTAGATAGCAGATGAAGAAGCTGAGCATCAGGATGGAATTTCTCCAGTGCCCAATAGCTAGCACGTCAAAGAACATCTCAGCTCAACCCTGTTTCCTGCAGAAGCCTGAGTTCAAATGCAACATGCTCATGCCAGTGTCCTGGCTGGGGCACAAACTGTCTCACACTCGGCACAGATATCTAGATTGTTGTCTCTGGATCAGGATCCATGGCACAGTGTGACACAGCTTATAATTCACCACCTGCAAGGAAGTCCCACACATTCTGTTTCCTCCTGGGTAAATTCATGTAAACCCCATGGGAGAGTCATGAAAAGCCCATACTGAATATTCCCTTTTTGAAACACCTGATATTAGAAGAATTGTGCATGACTTCTTCATCATTAAGGTGTCACAATAAGGCAAGAGACCATTTTAAGAGATGCAGTATATAAAAAATAATTTTCTTTCCATCAAGTGATCTTGATGCCAGATAGCTGCAGTGGATTAAAGCCATGTTCAAATATGGAAATAGATGTGAATCTGTTTTGCACAATAGAAAATATACATGTGAGAAGTAATTATTTTTATTATAATGGACCTGTTTCACATTTAATATGACAAACTTGAAAGTAGTTTTTATTGGAAAGCTGTTGATGTGTCCTATTAAACCTTAAATTAAATGAAATGGCTAGCTTTTACTTTTAGGATGTTTACAAATGCAGGAAATTGGCATACTTGGGTATGCCAATTGAAGGGTTGAAGAGGAGAAATAGACCTGATTTTCTCAAATTTGATAATGTGTTAGCTTCCCCTTACTGTGATAAAACACCTACAACCATCAATTTAGAAAGAGGAAAGCTCTATTCTTCTCACAGTCTTGGAAGCTTCAGTCCATAGTCAATTGGCTGTATTACTTTGGACCTGTGGTGAGGCAGTGCAATGCAATGAGAGCAGGCAGAACCAGGAAGGAAAGAGAGAGAGGAAGGAGTAGTCTTGCTATCCCTTCAGGCGCACACTCCTCCAGCCACCTAACTTCCTCCCACCAGGTTCCGCCTCTTAATGGTTCCACCACATCCAGTAGCATCATATGTAGGGACCAAGCCTAGAACACATGCACCTTTGGGGACATGCTATGAGACTGTCCTATGTGTTCTCAGTTGTCACTAAACACACACCTGTCCTCTTCTTACCTCCCCCTCTTGCTGTGATAACAAAGTCTCTTGACATTCTGTTGGCCCTCTGGGAGTTAAAATTGCCCTGGACTGAGGACCACTGCTCTAGATGGTAAAATGTGAAAGGCTGATGTGTCAGCCCAAATGATAGAAAATGCTATATTACTTTAGATTTTCCAGTGTTGTTTCTACACTATAGAGTGAGGATGTTTCTGTATCTCTTTGAAAAACTGAACCAAGGGCTTCCTTAAGTGGCCAGACATTACATGATTGGCTGCTGAGGCTTCTAGATAATTTACATCCTTGGCTAAATTAGCGTTTGGAATTATGTCAGCACAGGGACCCAGAAATGAACAAAAATAAAACAAAGTTAGGCTTTGACTCCTCTATTATAATCGTTCTTATAATTTTAGCATTAAAAGAAAAGAAAAATTTCTAACATTGTCCATGCACAACTTAACATCATACACACACACACACACACAGTCTCTAAAGCTCCCAAATTCTAAGACTTTTGCCTTCTAGATGGAACAGCAAATATTCAGAGCAAATAAACCTTAAGAGTTATTTTCTTTTTCTTTTGAGTACAGAAAACTTTACCAAGTTCTCAAAGTCTGAAGAGAAATTTATCAAGGTAATTTGCTGTTGCTACCTATTAAATAAGATTCCAAAATCCTCCGAGATATGTGAAACATAAAATGTGTGTCGTATATGGCACTTCCATTACCCCTTTCCTGACAGTCCACCAAGAACTCTGAAGTTTAATTAAGCCTTCAAATTTAGAGAGAGCAACAAAGACATACATTAAGTGACTCACCCAAAGCCAGGAAGACAGGAAATGGCAGACTAGGAAGGGAGCATGAAGAGATTTAAGATTCTCTTTCCCGAGTTATTTGTATCCCTCTGTCCTAAATTCTCTTTGCTATTTTTTGTCTTCCCTCATCTGCTTCCTTTAGCTTCATACTGAGGATTCCATCTATACAATATTTGGCTCAAAATAGATGCTCAATAAATAACTCAGTGAAAGAAACTCAAAGCACAGATATCAAGGGAAAGAAGACTACTTTCCAACGAAGATGTTATTTGCCCATAAGAATGTGGCACCGTGACTGTTGTAAGAGAAATGCTGATACTCAGCACACGGATCTCAAATGGACACTCACTGTTCCTGGCAAACCTTCTGTACTTGTACTATGTAGGACTTCTGATTTCCTGCTACCTAGAAAACATGTAGTTCACAAATAAGAAATTCCGCCCACATGTTTGACGAACAACAAAGTAGTAAAATCAAATCAAGCAAAAGCAGCCAAAGCAAATGGGAGTAAGTAGGGGAACAAACCTCTTCCCTTACATTATAAGTAGGCTACCCCCACCCAGGGTGGTTGTAGCACTCACACCACCTCTGTGCCCTCCTCTAGGCTGAAGATATTTGAAAAGTAAGGATCCTAGCTCCCTGCTGAGTCACCTAGTTAAACTTCTAAACTTCTCAAGTTGACACAATGTATCCACCATAACAGTGCCACTCCCAGGGCAGCCCCAGGCACTGCACGGAGCCTTAAGCACGCAGACCTCACAGGCACAACTTTGGCATTTCATGTCAACCAAAGATCCGGACACTTTGTGGTGTTCTGGCCTGAACATTTCACAAAGCTTAAAGTGACAGTAATAGCCTTCCAGTGTGCCTGTCTGCTGTTTCCCAAGAATGCTTAAAGGAACCCATGTTTTGTAATCAAACATCCCACATTCATGATCAGCTTTGACATGTGAGTTCAACCAACAGCAAAGGAACAACACTCGCGCGCGCACACACACACACACACACACACCCCTCTCTTCCGTTACTTTGACCTCCTGCATTTCAGTGACTCCATATCCCTGGCTTCTACCTTCCCCTTTTTCATCTCCTTTTTTTAGGTCCTGAGCACTGCAGTTACATGAGCTTCCCCAGGCTACCTCTCCACTGCAAACTCCCCGGAGAGGTCCCATTGTCTGGGATCCTCTTGACTCTCATCTCCCTTCTCCATTTGCTCTCATCACAGGCTCTAGGCAGCCCCAGCTCCATGTTCACTCGGTGTCTCCACACATGCAGAGCCTTGGTCTGAGAAGCTTCATGTACAGCTCATCCTACCTCTGTCTCTTCATCTGAGGCCATCGTGCCGTGTCCCTTGAGTGCTTGGTCTACACTGTCTCCTCTTTCACTCTTCCTCGGTGGGCTGCACTGGCTGCCTTCATGGCCACTGCTGTCTGTAGTTCTTGCTTATGAGTTATTTACTTGCATATTTCATTTCCCTATTACCCACAGTAGAGAAAGCACCTAATTCTTTCTGACATGTAGTAAGCACAATAGATACTTGCTAAATGAATGAATGTGTATATCATAAAAAGATCATGATGGCTGGGCAGGACAAATTTGCCTGAGAAGAGACCAAATTTAAGTCTACTGCACAATAATTATATACTCATGAAGTTATCTTTATCTTTTCTCTATTGCCCTTGTGCCCTCATAACATATTTAGGATTTACAGGAATTCATGGTTTTCCATTGTGTTAAAGCTAAGGAAACTCCCCGTTAGCCCTTTGTTCATGTTTCAGTCTCAGAGTTTTGACTCTTGTGTGTATTAAGAGAAAGCTAATCTTAATTCTTTTATAGTGGGTAAAAACTATTTCATCTAATTGCCGTCATTTTTCTTTGAAAAATCAAAATCCTTTTTCACTGACACAGGAAATCATATTTTACGAAGGCTACATAACTTCAACCTAGAGAGCTCTGAATTCTACTGCAACCTTAAAAACCACAAAAATGGCAGAAATTCCAAAAGTCAAACATAGCCTAGTGCCTCATCTCTAGGGATTAACACCTAATGCTTTGTCTGCACCATGAGGATCTGTGTTACAATCTCCCCAACCTGCAGTCCGGAGGGTACATACACGAGACGAAGCATGGAGGTTCTGCCTCTGGAAAGCATTCATGAGGAGACCCCTTTCAGCCTTTCGAGTTTCTAGTGTAACCTCTGAAGACAGCTGGGCCAGATTCCATCTCATCTCAGACCCACACACTGCGCTCAGCATGGGGAAGGAAGTTCAGGGAGGGACACCGAACAAGACGGGATCTGGCCAAGCGACTGCAGCTGCTTTGAAAGCAGTCACCCAGAATGCAGATTTAATGGTGTTTCCTTTTTCTTTATCATTTTATGAAAAATTTTTAAGTGATTTATGCATCTTTTATACATGCTTTTCTACATGTTTTTCCAGAACTAAGATAAGAGGTTAACCCTCCTAGATACTGTTCCAACCTTAAAAAGGAACCCTGAACATTCACAAAGGACACTTCTTCATGGCCAGGTTAGCCCCCATATACAGTGAGGCATGGTGAAGCTTAATTACATTATTTACCTGACCCACTATCACCTTGCTGGAGAGCTGTAGGTAAGCAACAATAATGTAACAGCAAAGAGATCAAACCACAAGCTTTATGTTTAAATCTTAACTCTTCTATCTAGAAATTGTACGACCCCAACCCCAGTTTTCCCATCTAAAAAGCCAAGCCAGCTAACAGCAACTCACACAACAGAGGCTCAAATAAATTCATGCAGATAAAACATATAGCCACACATAACACTTGGCCCCTGGCATGGATTAAAAATATGAGAAAGAGCCCTTCTGCTCCAGAAAGAAACACAAACTGGGACAACCATGTTAGAAACCAGTACAAAGATATTTACTGATTTTCAGACCCGGTGCACCTCTCAAGCTAGCAACCCCATGGCTCTGTGTCTGCATGAGGGAGACACTGGCTGCCAACAGAGACACACACGGTTATCAGCAGGGTGATCCAGCAACACAACCTTCTTTCACCTGTAGCTCCGCCAGCCCCTAAGATCTTGGAACCTCCTGCTGGTCCTATGCAGCAGCCAGAGTACTGGGCATGAGGGATGCCATGGGATCTCCATGAGGTTTGTAACAGCAGGCCCACCAGGGCCCTCGTTTCACTCCTGTCCACACTGTAGTCAGTGTCACTCAGTAACCCAGCTGTACTGCCTCAGCACTCTCTATATAAAGATCCACGGAGAAAAGACACCAGAGCCCAGCTCTAATGCAAATATTATAACAGGACAAGGTATCATGCCTGCATCTTGTACTCCGAATAACTACTACTAAGACGATAATATGCAGTGTGTTAATTATCATAACTCTCCTACTAACCTGCTTTGAAATTGTTTTATTATTTTTATTGTTTTTTCCTTATTTTTTTCTAAAAAGTATAAAACTAAACAGAACAAAGCAGATCAAAAGAAAACAATGTGACACAGATTTCAAAGCAAGACAACAGGAGATCTACAGTGGCTACCATAATGTCTCTTGCTTTCTTCTAAACAGTTGTCTATATCTTCACACACAACAAATTCATACAAAACAAGATAGTATAAAACTGATCAGAACAGAGTAATGAAGGCATTACAGGCCTTCCAAACCAGACAATATGAAAATTAATAATGGCTGCCATAATGTCTCTTATTCTCTTCAAAATAGCTGTCCACACCTTCATGTATGTTGAAATTAAACAATACGAAACAGACTAAAACCACTCTGAACAAAGAATAGAAGCATTACTGTATTTCACAGCATGATGATATGGAATCAGCAGTGGATACCATAATGTCTGTTTTTCTTCAAGGTAGCTGTTCATTTTATCACACATAATCAATTCTCATAAGCTATGTAAGAAAAGCCTTAGGCATATATAAGCCTCTACATGTATACCTATCCTTTCTGCGTTAGAGGGCAAAATAAGACAAAGCAGATTACTTGAAAAATAAGAAACAAAAAAGACAAATAAATAACAATAGCAAAGAGCCCAAAACAATAATGATACAGGCCTTCAAAACACAGTGGAAGGAGCAGAACTAAGCTTGATATTTTACATAGTGATCTTACAAGTGATTTTACATAGTGATTTTACAAGTTTCTGAGGTCACCTGATATAAACATGCAAAATTGTTCCAATCCTATGAATATTAACTACTTTGTCCTATGAACTTATAGAATTTGTAGCACAATCATCTTAGCGATCTTAAGTGTGTTTGTACAAATTTAGATATTTTTTCTTTTTCCTTCCTTTTTCTTGTTTTCTCTTTAAAATTAAAAAAAGACAAATAAAGTAAAAAACTTTCGTTACAACAATCTCAAAAGAAGGGTCAGACCTGTTTCTTAACAAGTGGACCTTCCAAGACATGCCACCAGGTTAAAAAGTAAGTAAGTAGCATGGTAGAGGACAGGCTCCTCGGGAAACTGGCCAGGAGATGGGGCTGAATATTTGGGATGATTACTAGGAATATGTCCAAGACTGACATCTGAGGATGCAGGACTGAGCAGGGGAGAAGGGCATCTGGGAGGCAGGCCTGTTTGGAGTCTCACTCCCCAAAAGGCAGCTCTGAAACTAGGAAGGGCATTGTGGACTGAGCCCAATTTTGGCCAGTGTGCCAAGACATAAATAGTCTTGCAATGAACTGCCTCAGCCAGTCCACCAATATTAGATCAGGTCACCTGCTGGATAGTGCTTCCCTCCAGAAGGGAGGTTGAGGAGAAGTGGCACAGGGTAGCTCAGGAAGTCCTGAAGAGGCCATAGCTAACCACGCTGCTGACAGCCTCCCGACTATGGCAATGAGTCCTTGGAGGAGATTTGAACACCTCAGTGTCTATACCCAGAAAGCCAACACAGATCAGCTGTGAGTCACTGGAGACACAAAACAACATACTTCCTTGGACTAAATTTCTATGTAATTATAAAGAAACAGCCTGAGCAAAATCTGGGCATTTTATATTATAAACAGGCTCATGGGTTCCTTTTGAGGAGAGTAAGCAGGTATGAGATTAAGGGTAACTTTCAAAGAAAACTTCAACTGTGCAAGTAAGTTTTAATATTTTAAAACTAAACTGAATTGCTATTTTACTCACATACAGGAATCCAATAAAATTGTGTTTGAGACGTGCTTACTGTACAAGTGTGTGTTATCACAATGTGGATCTCAACAATGCACTGCATGTGGCAGACTGTGTTTCCAAACATCACATAAGCGTAGCTGTCATTTACTTAAGCATCGATCAACTTTCTCTTCTTCTTCTTCTTCTTCTTCTTCTTCTTCTTCTTCTTCTTCTTCTTCTTCTTCTTCTTCTTCTTCTTCTTCTTCTTCTTCCTCCCACAACGTTTTGGCTCTTTCGTTGCTCACTAATCTCTCCTTCAAAGGGAGATGGGCTTGGGGCACAGGCTGTGGGGAGGAGAGGAAGGAGGCTGGAGCCAGCAGTTTCCATTACTTGCTAGAGACTCTGGTAAACAGGCTTAGTGGAGGGGGTGTTGGCAATCGGTTATTTGGATTACCTGACCCTGTCAGCAGTGCATGCTACACCCTCTCATTCGCAGGGGCTCCTGAGAATTGGCGAGAGTAATCACATTTGCAGCCATGGCATGTGAAGCAGAGCTGTGCTCAGAGATCATGCAGCAGTTCCCATAACACTTTCTTTTCTTTGAAATGGAATATTCTATCAGGGCATTTTGATGCAACAGAAATTTTCTGCTGCATTTTCACCTGTTGTCTTGCTGTACCTCTTTCTGGGTTAAAAAAAATTAATCTTGACTTTGAAAAGGAAAATGTAAAATAATGTTTAGTGTATGCTTATGGTACGTGATGTCACATTCACCTTAGGCAGGGGGCACACGTCCGTAACATACCTTGTTTCTTTTTATTCCCCTTCCCCTTGTCACCTATGACCCTCCTTCCATCTCTAGATCCCCTCTCCTCATTTTTATTACTATTGGTAGTTTTAGCTTATGTTTGTGACATCTAGTGATTAATTATATTCACGGTGAATAACAGTACCGTGCACGCATGCTTCTTACATCTCCTTCTCCTTCTCCCTTCATTTTAGTCTCTTGATTCTCTTTCCATTTACAAAAGACCTAACTCTCTGCCTCACTTATCAGTCTTTTGCTTGCTCTTTGTTTTCATTTTGAATTACTCAAATGAGAGAGATATGGTATTTAAGCTTGTGTGTCTGATTTAATTCACCTCATATTGTGTTTTCAAAGTATATTCATTTTCTTACAAATCCTTTTTATACCAAGTAGTATTCCATTATGCATAGACACCGCATTTTCTTTATTCACTTGTCTGTTGATGAACATATAGGCTGCCTCCAGAATTTAGTTATTATTATGAATTGTGCTACTGTAAACATTACTGTGGAGGCAGTACTGTAATATGAGGTCTTTAGTTCTGAAAAGGGAATTTCATCCTTTGTTTTGTTCCGGTAGTGGAATAGATTATTTGAGATGCTCAAACAGTGAAAAGACATAATATAATAAATAACAGACAATATTAAATAAATATTTGTTGAGTTTAATGTGATTAAATGTTTTTATAATACCTGTTAGAACTCTACCCTTAATGCTCTCTATGCTGTAACTATTGATACCGTAAGTTGTAACCAAGTGATTCTTTCAAAGCCAAAGGTGAATAGTTTCTCTTGGAAGTAAAAAGCTTTGGTTTACATAAGCTATGAATGAAATTCAGAGACCTGGGGTTCTTATTCTGAGCACCAGTTAGTGGCTTTAAAGCAAATTCCACAGATTTTGTCCTAACTCAGTTGTACAAATGAATGTACAAGGAAAATCCTATACTTACTGTTTATGCATATATTTGCGTTCACAATTTTACCTCAACACTAATATTAATGACTTACATCACAGAAGAATTTTATTGGTATCAAATCGAACTGGACGTCGACTCAGCCACACGCTGACTGATGGTAGGGAAGCGAAGGGGCCTCTTTAAGACTCTGCTTCCTTGTGTGTGGCGGGAGGGTAATTACAGCTCATTTATCACCAGATTGTTTTGAAGGTCAAAGTGATAAAGCATAGCAAGCACTTAAAAAAGGGAGTTATCCTCCAATCTCAACTATCCCTCTAACAAGACCCACTCTGTTTTTCTCCTTTTCTAAGGAAAAACACACACTGTAAAGTAAGCATTCTTCAAAGACAACTTAAAGCCATCTGGGAATTCCAAAGATTGAAAATTCCATGAGTTCATAGCAGTGTTCACTAATTCCACTGGTCTAAAGTAAAAAAGGATAAAGGCAGCTCTGCCCAAACTCATTTCTAATGATTTCTTCCATCCTACCCTTTCGGCTGCTCCGGGGGTGGCTGTGCCTGTGGAAAACATTGATGCTGTCAGGGAGAGAGTTGCCTCTCAAGACTGAATGTCAGAGTCAGGCTTTTCCTTAGCGCAGAAGGATTTGGCTGGGCAAGAGTTTGCAGGTCTGAAGAGAAACAGAATAGGGAGATAGAAACTGATACAGATAATGAACACAGGCACCTCAGACAAGCAACGGAACAAAGAGATAAAAATTAGGCAAGAACGTGTTCATAAATCCACATGACAAAAGAGGCCAAAAATCTTATCTAAAGCACAAGAGGCTGATTACATCCTAGAAGATTGTAAGTTATGTAACTGCAACACTTTCTTGTATAAATGAGAGCGAGAGTGAGAGAGGGAGAGCGAGAGGGAGAGAGCGAGAGAGAGCGAGAGTGAGAGAGTGAGAGAGAGAGAGAGAGAGAGAGAGAGAGAGAGAGAGGGGGGGGGAGGGAGAGAGAGAGAGAGAGAGAGAGAGAGAGAAAAGGTTGGAAAGATTAAGTGGCCCCACTGGGAAGTATAAAGCAAGCTGGCATATTTGGCACATTCCAGGTGGGTTAGACTGAGATGATTATGAATTTGGATTGATTTTATGTAGAGAAAAATTTCATTCTTAAAGGTGTTAAGGAATACGATGGGGCTAGGTGTGCAGTGCAATCTCCTGTTGTCAGTAGCCATAAGATGCAAGGAGTTGGGAAAACAGTCCTTGGTCCTCACTCTGACTCCTAGGAGGCAAGGAGTTTGGTTTGTTTTGTTCACTGTTGTATTCCTAGCATTCAGAGTAATATGTCCTGCACTTAATAAATCCTTGACAATGACTTGAATTAGATGTTTTCTAAGCTCTTTCTAGCTTTTAAAAAATTTATGGTTGTGTCTGAACGAGTCATTGTACTGTTCCTCTATATCACACCTATCTCACGTCTTCATTCAAGGCTTGTGTTATGGTTTGTGTTTAAATATCCTCCCAAAGCCCAGAGGTGGGGCTTTTTCAGAGATGGCTGAATCTAGAATGTGTGACACTGGGGTTGATTCCAGGTGCAATGCGGAGCTCAAGGATTAAGGATGTGAGTGCTGCTCACCCTAAGTAGTCTTGGTAAGATAAAAGTGGCAGAAATACACTGTTGAAATCCCTCATTGTTGTGGCTGCTTTTTGGGTGGCATGAACTGTTCTCGGCAATGTTCCTCTACAAAGCCAACCTAGCTAGGAGCCAACCACTGCAAACTGAAACTTCTACAAACTGTAAGCTATATAAAGCTTTCCATCTTTAACTTTAGGTTTTGGATATTTTGGGCTTAGCAATGAGAGAAAAACAACTAAGAAAAATTTTGGTACCAGGAGCAAGGTTGTTGCTGTGACTATACCTGACTGTGTGTTTTAAGAGCCTTACATCTGGCTTATGGAAAAGGAAAGTTAGGAAAGGTTTGGAGATGCTGGCTGAAAAAGTAGAGCTGGAATGCTAGAGGTTGCGTTTGGTAGGAGATTCTGGTCATAGCTCAGACAGCCAGAAGGCTGATAGAAATGTTGTCGATAAAGCCTACATTCAGCAGGCTTTTTCTGGGAAGGACTGCATTGGTTCCTGGATTCCAGAACATGTGTATTATACTTTGACAGAAAGCTTGTCTATATTTTGCTCATGTCTAGAGACTTTTCCTGAAACTGAAATTAAGAGTGATAGAGAATTATCTTGCAGAAGAAATTTCAAGGCAGTCTGATGTTGAGGTAGTGGCATGGCTACTGTTGAGGCATTTTAGCTAGACTTATGTTGAGAATCAAGAGTAAAGAGGGCCTATCAGAATAATTTGAGTTTGGACAGAAAGGAAGCTCCAGTAAAACTGTGTCACAGCAAAGACAGAGAAGTGGAGGCTGGGGGTATAGCTCACTGGTGCAGTGTCTGTCTGGCAAGTGTAAGGTCCTGAGTTTGATTCCAACTACCCACCCTCCAAAAAAAAAGATACAGCAGGGGAGATGGTGGTTGCAGAAAAGGAACAGGAGAATAGAAAAGATGGCCTGAGGGCATCACAAGATGGAACAGGACTTCATCCTTTGCAGCCTCAAAATTGCAAGTGAAAGACTTTGATTTGAGAATAATGACCTGGAGCACCACATTCCAGAATGGTAGTAGCCTATGGAAGTTGTCCCCCAGATTTGCTTTATAGGTACTGGACTTCCACAGCTGAAAGAGAGGGAAGCTTGACTATTGCTTCAGCTAGCAGCAGACCTTAGGATCATCCACGTGGTGCTGGTTTAAGGTACCTGGAGAATACAAGAGCTGTGGGGTCAGGAAGGTTCCACTCAGCTTTCAGAAGAAGGCCTGGGAGGCAAGACACTGTCCCTCTACAAGGGCAGTGTGCAAAAACTGTGAAGGTAAAGCCAAACAGGTAGTAGAAACCCCAGAAATTTGGAGGAGCCAGGAATGTGGATCATCTGAGGAAAACTGCAAGGAGGAAGTAGAGTTGGCCCAAGAGAGAAGACATAGGAGCTACAAGCACCAAGGTTCCACAAGTGGGGAGACACCCAAGCACTTTGGGGTTCACAGTTTGCTACAAGCTGCCCAGGATGCTGGCAGTGAAACTCCAAGACTTAATGTTGGCCCTTCTAGATTTTGGGCTTGCTTTGTCCCATTCCTCTGTATCCCCCTATTTACACTTTTAGGGACGGAAATATTTATCTTGTGCCATTTAATGTTGGAAGTGTTTAACTCTCTTTTCATTTGTACAGGAGCTTGCAGATAAAAATTTGCCTTAAATCTCAGAGAAGACTTTGGATTTGGACTTTTCACAGTGCTGAAACTGTTAGGACTTTGGCAACTCTTACAGATGAACTAAATACTTTTCGCATAAAGGGACATACATGAGTCTTTGAGGGTTATGGGCAGAACGTTATGGCTGTGTCTAGATGTCTCCCTAACACTCTTACAATCATACATGGGACTTTTTTCAGAGGGGCCTGGATCTAGAGTGTGTGAGGCAGAGATTAAGTATATGTGATTGCTAAATTATTCAGTTGATTGCTTTGGCACTGCCCTAATCCCAGTAGCCTAGATACAATATAAAGGGGGAAAAAAGACACTGTTAAGGACCCTCCCTTGTTATTTTTGCTACTTTTCAGGCCCATGAACTGTTCTCCTCTGTGAGACCCCTCTGCCAAGCCACCCTGCTGGGGAGCCAGCCAATTATGTACTGAAACCTCTACAAACTGTGAGCTAAATAAACATTTCCCTTGTTAACTTTGGGTAGTAAATATTTTGTTTCAGTGATGAAAGAAAAGTAATTATGACAGCCTGGTGAGCTATCTTGGCATGCCCAGGTGTACAAAGAACAACTATTAGGGAGGAATAATTACTGAAAAACTACAAAAACTGAGGAATTACCAGACCTCCTATCAGCCTGAAATATATCTAAGTTCTAGTCAGTCAGAGTGGAGAAATGCCACTTTATTAATGCATTATTCAGTACAGATTCTAGAATATTCAGGCACCCAAAATTGTCTTGAGAATAAACACTACTCTGTAAGTGCTAACAAATATTAAAAATATATCAAAAGGATTAAACAAATTCACCTGAAATCTGAATACTTGCCAGACTGAAGCTGATACTATTTAAAGAATCACAACAAAATCCAGACATCCAATGTTGTAACACTGACAATGCTCAAAATTTAGCAAAAAAAATTTCACTAGATACAAAAGAATTAAGAAAAAACAGCTGTTTTCCACAACTGGAAGATAAATTAGCTAATAGGAATAAACAAAGAAGTGATAGAGATGATGGAATTAGCAGACAAAGACTTTTAAACAGCCATCATAAGTGGCTCAAATATTTATAAGAAAACATTAATGTAATGAGAAAATGGAAACTATAAAAAATAATTTAGAAAAGCTCTGAAGCAAAAAATAACAATCCTTGAAATAAAAGTTCTATTAGATGGTTGCAACAGCAATTTGATATTACAGAAGAAATTAGGGGGGTTAAACAAAAGCAGTAACATATGGTCTTTCCAATGACTGATACAATAATAATCAAATGTTTACATTGAATAATATTAAACTCAACTCTATCTCCTACCACATCTAAAATAAACTAGAAATAGATCACAAATCTCAATGTAAAATCTATAAATTAATGACCTGAAGTAGGGTAAAGATTTCTTTGAACTCAAAAGTAGTAGCCACAAAAATCCAAATTAATAAAAGGGATTTCTTCAAAAGCAAAAATTTCTGTTACTAAAAATGCCATAAAAAATAAAATTTCAAGTCAATGACTAAAATAATATATTTGTAATTTAGATCATCAAATTGTATCCAGGCTATAAAAAGAACTCATAATATAATAATAAAAACACATCACAATTTTCTAAAGAAGTGAAGCATTCAAACATATAGTTCACAAAAGAAGTGTGAGTGCCCAATAGACACTAAAAGATACTCAATATCATAGTCACCATAAAAATGGGATTCCAGACCACAAGGAGTTACTACTACATAATCATTAAAATGGCTAAAATAAGAAGAAACAGGCATTACCAATGTTTGAAGAGATGTAGAACAACTGAAAATCTCACACATTGATGGTGAAAGTGTAAAATGATAAAAAAAAGTCATAGGAAACAAAATTTAACAGTTTCTTATAAAGTCAGAGACATCTTTACTATATAGCCAATTTCTCTTCTGAGTATGAACCTAATAAAATAGCAACATATGTCTACACAGACTTTCTACTTCTATACGAATGTTCATTTGCACATACAATATGAATCTCAAAATCATTTCACTGAGTAAAAGCAGCCCAAAAGAGTACATAAAATAGGTAATGAGTTTATAGTGGCAAAAACTTAAAGGCAGCTGGGTTTGGGGT
Source organism: Hydrochoerus hydrochaeris (assembly GCA_004027455.1). Classification (NCBI taxonomy): domain Eukaryota; kingdom Metazoa; phylum Chordata; class Mammalia; order Rodentia; family Hydrochaeridae; genus Hydrochoerus; species Hydrochoerus hydrochaeris. The sequence continues at coordinate 22,658 of PVLA01005565.1, forward strand.
GGGAAGTTGTCTGGGCATTGACAGAAGAGAGTAAATGATGCATAAGAAATTACTGTACCTTGGTTTGAGTGATAGTTACAGGCTTTTATGCATCCAACAAAACTCATAGAGCTGTACACTTTAAATAGGTACATTCATCTTGTCATATGCATATTTATACATTTAAGGCTACTATAGGTTTCCTCCTACCTATCTTTTGTATCATTCCACTTTAAACTTTTTCTTTTGATTGAAGTTTTTGTTATTCTACAGTTCTCCTTTCCTGCTCTGGGTATGTTTCAGCCCTGCCACTACCATTTCTCATTACAAACACAGACCAAGATAACAACTGATAGCTGTTGCCATGACTACCAATATCTTCAGTTGTATAGAAGGAACTCTTTATAGATTTTTCCCAATAAATGGCATAATTCAAAAGTTTCACAGCACACAAGTTGAGATCCAAGGATCTATAACCTTCTAGACCATATTAGCACTATAACCTATAGGTTAATTCCTCCAAGTAGATATCTTCAAAAATTCCATGTTTTCTTCTTCTGAGACAAAGTCATGGATGTTACTCCTTGTCTATGCTCATGAATGTAGTCTTAGTGAAGGGAGGCAGGAAGACACTTGAACAACTCCAGCCACAGTTCTATATCTGAAAGCCTCTTTGGATCAAAGATAATATAACTGCCAAAAAAGAAAAAAGAAATCAGATTTTGGTTTCAGTTCATGATCCAGAACCTGAAAGTCTATTAATAGTATCCAGGAATAATCTTAATTCTACAGTCTATGTAGAGTGATGGGCAAAGTGATCGTCAACAATATTAAACAGCCTGAAACCAAAAGCACATTGTAAGCTAGCAACTAGGAATATAAGAATCTTAACAGATGTAACTTACAGCAATCCTGTGAATGAAGTTAGTAACCTTTAGCAAGGAGATTTTAAATCAATACTGCCTGAGACTTTGCAGCTACAGAAACTTAAGTGGGAATTGACCGGGAAGTCAAGTGTAAGAGGTACAGGCAGAATATTTAAACCAGATGAAAATTTAAGATTCAATATACGGTGTCCAAAAAGGTCGAAGAATTACAGTAATGATTTTCTCAGTTTCTTAGAAAAACTTGACTGAATGCTTAAGAAAAAATGTCACACATTTAAAGAATCATACACTGACAAATTCATAGAAGTGTGCTTTGGGTGTTTAAACTGTGCCTTTGAAAGAGTAGAAGACAAAATACATTTTAACAATTCAGTGCATGTGCTTGTATTTATCAGCGCACCATCTGTTTCTCTGCTTAGATGTCAGGATGCTGTTGTGTTGCGCTAATCAGAGTATCCTCGACTGAACCACAGTACCATCAATATCCAGAGTTAACAACAGACTAGGTAAGTGATAAGGCCTCAGGATAGAGGCACATTAGAGCTCAGGCTCCAACACAATGCGTCCTTAACAATTGGCAGCTGATAGTCCTTGGCAATTTATAGCTGTTTAATAAACAAGGGGACCATACAGCTCAGTGAATTCAACAGGACCTAATGGGAATTTTAGACTAATTTTGTTTTTAAGAGGTATAGAAAGCTTAATCATTAAAAGGGCTTTTTCATTCCAAAGCAATTCACCCCACCACATCTTTGTATTTAATACTGATCAGTTTGCCTAAAGGATTGGGAAGTGAAAGGATGAACTCCAAGTTCTTATCTGTAAATTTTGCTTTAAAATCTTCTTTTACAGCCTCCCGCAAATCTCTACCAGCCCTGCTGTTGTAAGTTAGTAGTCTGGCTTCTGGCTTCAGGAATTCTGGGGTTTTTAGAATGTTTATTTTGTGTGTGTGTGTGTAGTAAAATGCAATGAATACAAGCAAAGGAGTCACCAGAAGTAGAAGATACCATCAAAATGACAACATGATTGGGTAATTTGGGGCAGCTTAGGTACTTAGTTCAGCAGAATAAGATATGTTTATGTACCCAAATATTCTATGTTCAAAATGTTTGTTTAAAAGCTGATAGTAAATAAATCTTGATTTTGTATAACAGTCTGCTGTTTCTCTGCTTTCTCGCCTCGACAATACATCAACTTGAAGGCAAACAGTAAATCTTGTGAATTTTAAAAACTAGCAATGATTTCAGACTCAAGGTCCAAATGCAGTGGGACTTGTCTACAGGAATAATTTAACAGCACCAAGAAGCCTTTCTCACTTTTAATTATTGTATTCAGCAACCACAAATACAATCTTGCCTTAAAACTAAACAAAATTAAGAATGACGTTTTGGAAAAAGGATAGCACTGTCCACTGGGGCCCTCCTGACATGGGCAGCTCTGGCCGAAGTGCAGGCTTGTGGGAGCTCTGTGCACATGTCTGCCCTCTCCTGCTGCGCTCTCTACGGTGAGCGGTCCCTGTGTGCCCAGGGCATCCCAGGAAGCACAACAGCTAATTTTTTTTTTTTTTGGTTGTTTCCTACATTCAGATCCCTAAGTCCTTCACGTATAACTTACTGAATTATCTGAGGGATCATGTCCACTAGTTGTCATCGTCTTAAATTTCACAGCTGAAGAAATTGCAAAGCAGGAAGAATGATTAACTTGTCTAAGGTCCCAAAATGAGGAAGAGGGTAAGTAAGAGGGGAACTTTACATGAAATGACACCCACAAATGCAAAAGGAAAGAAGTGGGAGTGGGTCCCCAAATCGCCACCTGTGGCTATCAGCTGCAAACACCAGTCAGGTGGAAATCAATTGAATTTCTCAGTATCCATCTGCAGAAATGGGATGAATCTTTCATATGGCCATTCACGAATTCCCACGACAGAAGAAACAAGGATTCTAGAGGAGGACAGGGCACCTTTGGAAAGACGGACACTTTAGAATCACTTTCTGCTGGAAGCTCATATTGCTGAAAAGTGTTCTCCACCAGAAAGCAATTTTTTAAAAATCTCCAATATTTAGGACTGCAATATACTGACTGGTGAGCTGGCCAAGATGATGATGGTCTTTCTGGCCTATTATCACACAGAAGAGGGCTTGCGGGTGATGGCCCAGGGGTGCTGAGCACGGCTTGGCAAGTGACCTAGCATATAAGGCTTGGAATTAGATTTCAAGTTTTTTGGAACTTGAAATTCAAAATGTGAGGGAGGTCAAACAGTTCTTTGCGGCAAAGAGGGTTCACATCCCTGGTTCATCTGATTACAAAGCTCTATTTTCTTTTTACTACTCTTCAAGTCCCATCACAGAAGTTCTAGATATAAAGGCAAGATACCTTTGCCCAAGATGAATTTCAATAGTCAGTTTATTAAGATTGCCATTTTAGCCTCAGAAAAGAAAATCACCTTATATTTCTCACCTTATTTCAACTTCTCTTTCAACTTATCCAAGAGATGATTCCTTTAAGATTTCAATGTTTGCAAGCCAACTAAATCTAGAGATAACAGATTAGCTAAATTTTCTGAACAAACAAGGTGTAGGAGAGGTGGGAAAAGAACTTGGCCTTGTTCTTGAGATCGGAACTGCTCAAAAGCATGTGGAAAAAGCCCCCAGAGGGAAACACAATTTTTCATCAGTTCAGCTCAAGTTCTGTTGCCTAATCATTTTCTTATCACCAAATATTACATATTTACACAGGTGCTCCTGTGGTTTGTTTGGAAGCAGTCGCTGGATGCAGAGCATTGTGACTCAGCTTTGGAGAAGCAGTCCAGCTGGGGGCTGACAGGTAAATAATTACCACTAATCAAAGCTAAATGAATTCAGGTTCTTCAAAGTCAGATGGGGAGAAGGGACAGGGTTTATTAATGAACTGCTAGACTATCAGGAGAAATACAGCTGGGCAGTCTAGTCCTAGATGAAAACAACAAAGAGAACGGTCACATCAGTGAGACCTCAGCCTGCACGTGCACCTCAGCACAAGGACCCCAGGCTGGACTCCTTATCCCTTGCAAGCAGAATTACCCAGGACATCTTAGTAGCCTTAGAAGCCTCTCTGCATCCCTACGACTGTGCTGGATTGGGATCTTTTCAGTTATTACAGGAGATAATTTCAGGGCTTTTGTTATACACATTTGTCAATTTAAAGGAAAAAAAAGTCCTCTTGCCTCCCTGTCAGTGAAAATTATTTAAAATAAAAATCAAGCATGAACATTTAGCCCTCGTGAGCATACCATCTGCTCCAAGCTCTTAGTAAGTGAGCTGACTTGGATGGAAAGCCATCCGGCCCTTAGGGGCCAGTGGGTCTCAGCAGCAGTTCCCGTGGTGTGATTATGAACGATACCTTCCCCAAGGCTTGAGCCCTGCGTGATGAACTCAAGATCTTGAAGGACATTTATTTAGAAGTGAGCCGGTACTGGCTATAAAAACCTTCCAGTCTTTTACGGGAGTCATTTTTTCAGCTTCCTACTAATGAACAAAACAGGTCTGATAATTTTCAATAGCACACTCAGGAAATGTGTGGCGCAGGACTGCAGCCTCCAAGCACTTGACACAGAAATCTAGTGCAAGCGACATGGAACATGGTGCCTGTCTGCAAATGCCTGCTGGGCTCTGGGGCAGCCAGGAGAGTTCTGTCAGCCATAGCAGGCCCTGTTTTGGCTGGTTTTCATCAATTTGACTTGGGTAGTTTTTCTTTTCTTTCCCTTTTACTTTTCTTTTCTTTCCCGCTGCTTCTTCTAAAAGCTCTTGGCTCCAAAGTAGAAGAATTCTACTGTAATTCAAAGCACTTTCTTATTGTCCTCCATAAAATCTGAGTTGGAGGATTTACCTTCTGGTTTGGCTCTTGCCTAAATGTGAACAAGAGTGCAGCACACTGGGGGGAAATATTAAATGACCATTTGAGTTTCTTTTCTTTATTCTTTCACTAGACTGAAATTAAGAGGCCTAACAGTGCCAAGCAGAGTTCCACTACAGCGTTGAATGTGGGGGTCTAGGAGAAGCAGCATGAACACTCCAGTTTTGCAACCCAGAAGAAAAATGCCAACATTTGAAGGAAATGGCTTTGACTCTGACTCACCGAGGTCTTTGAAGATGCAATTCCATGTGCTGAGTCAGGGAAAACCAGGGCAGCATGCTGAAGACATTTGCAGGTCTGGAAAATGACTGGTTTAATAATTCAAGATACTTTTAAGTAAAAAAATAAAATAAAAATTAAAACAAATAAACTTCCCTTTTCCAAAGTGATGTTGTAGGGTAAGAGACTTTTGAAACAAAAGAAACAGCTTACAGTGAGATGCAAATCCAGCATTACGAAACTCTTAAACCGCTGACAGTCTTATCACGCCACACCACAGTGGATGAATGGAAATGTATTTTTCATGACTTTGAAATATTTTGATGAACGTGAAATATTTATTTGATGTTGCATGTACTTTTTCATCTGTGCGTCACACATCTCCCTGTTTCCACAGGACCTTCCAAGTGGTTTCTCAGCCTGGGCACTATTGGTGGTTTATCCCTGGATAATTCTTTGTGTGTGTGTCATGGGTTCTGTGGATTAGCATTATGGAATGCTTTGCACAGCATGTGCCAGGGGCACTTCCCAAATTGGAAGAAGCCAAAATATCTCACCACAGTACTAAAGGCAAAATCACCACCAGCTAAGAATGTTCTAGTCTATTCATTCAATTCCAGGTACAACTTAAGAGATAAGTGCTATTATCCCATTTCTTCTTCTTCTTCTTCTTCTTCTTCTTCTTCTTCTTCTTCTTCTTCTTCTTCTTCTTCTTCTTCTCCTTCTTCTTCTTCTTCTTCTTCTTCTTCTTCTTCTTCTTCTTCTTCTTCTTCTTCTTCTTCTTCTTCCACTTCTTCTTTTTGTTTTTTGGTACCAGGGATTGAACTCATGACCTTGCACTTGTCAAGCAAGTGCTTATGCCCCTGAGCTAAATCCCCAGCCCTCATTTCTTCTTCTTTGATATATAATGCAAACATAGCTTAGAGGGAATTGAGTTACCCATTTGATTGATTTCATAGTCTAGTAAGTGGCTAAAACTGTACTTTGCCTGAGGCTACAAACCCTGAAACAGCTTGTCCCAGTGATACAGGAGAAAGAAACCCCCCAGCTAGGTGTCCAGAACAAGTTCATGTTTTCTAAAATTGAGGAATAAATTTTAGAAACAATGGAGCTTTTTTTTTAAAGAAAAAAATCCCAGAAAAATCAAGGAACAAACAATTAAAAAACAATAAAGTAAAATGATGACAAAAACAACAAAACAATGGCAATATTTAAAAACAAAATGATAGGAATTAAGAGCAGAATATATTCATTGAGAGAAAGAAAGCTTCTGTCCAAAAGAGAGTCAAAAGGGGTCCCAAGTGGGTAGTTGAGAAACCTGCCTTTTCTAGGGATTTTTATAGGGGCAAACACATGAGGTGAGGTGAGTCCCAGGTGGGGAAAAATGGGAAACTGCAAGGCGGGAAGGAGGTGGGACAAAACTATGGTTGGCCAGTAAGATTACAAGTGTAATTGCTCAGGTAAAATTGATTAAACTGAGCTCAAATGGGGAGGCGAGGCTTGTAGCAAGTGGGCCTGAGTATAGAACAGTGCCTTTTCCATTGAGGGCTCAAGTCAGTGGCTCTTTCTGGCTTCCTTAGGTTGATTGATACCTACTTAGAATATCAGTTCCTGATGTTTACCCGTAGAAGTATGTGGGTGCATTTGCTTTATCTTTTGTCTTGAGATCTGGCCCACAGTGGGAGGTGTCTGTCTCCCCCACAGTTGCAAGGTATCTGGTCTGCGCTGGCTCTTTCAAGGGCCCAGCCCTGTCTCACTGCCTGTAATATTTCTATCTCACTCAGCTGCCTGTAACACTAGCACTCTAATCCTCCCTGACTTCAGCTTAGACAATACCGTAGGTGCTCACTCTATTGACTAAGATTCTAAAAATACAGAAATTAACATTTTCTTTGACAAATCAACAAATTATTCAAATTTCCTCTCTGTTCAAAGAAGTTTCTTGGAAGATGGAAAAGGATCAAATAGTTGGCCATACCTGAATGTGGGTAACTGAGCCTCCTATTCTTGTTTCTATTTCCTCCTTTGAATTTTTCTCCAGTTATTTCAGTTGCTTGAGGGGATAGCTAAGTCTAAAGAGCTTGCCAGGTCCACCTGAGAGCAGACTGTCACAATGCTGATTACCAAGGATGCATTCCCACCAACAACAGAAAGGGAGTAGAAATCAGGAGTTAGATATCTAGGGACACCTATAGTTTTCTGCTTAAGGGCTGTGGGCATTTTTGGGAAATCAGTTAAATTCCTTTAACTTGTGATTTCTTACATCGAAGATAACACTAGCTGTGTTGTGAGGTAGTTGTAAGAAGATGATGCATACAGAACCCATGGCAGAGAACATGGCCGTGCATTGGGAAATCACTATTGCAGCCTTTGTGATACAGCAGGAAGGAGACTGCCGGGTGATCTCGAAATTCGTATACCAAGAGGTTCCAGCAGGAAACGGTCTGCCTGAAACCAAAGGCGAAATCCACAAACAGTAAGTGAGATGGGTTAGGATGAACAAGGTCAATCTGGAGCATTTGCTGGGCTGAAGGTGCTGGCCTGGACTCAGAGGTGATCCCCCAGCCCAGGATGAGCAAATGTAAAGAAGATCCCCTTACCTGGGGGTGTGTATATTCTAATACATCAAGTGGCAGCCTGCATTTGCAGAGGGTACATAGCCCAGTGCTTTCCTCTTCGTTCTTACCACAGATTTTAGCAATCTCAGCACACATTTTTTGGTTTATCAAGTGGAGAACTTTCACCCCTTCACTAAGTGAAGTGCACCTTGGGTTCTATCTGGCATATCTGAATTTCAGCATCACCACCCTTTCACTATGGGGCCATTATTAAGTAAAATAAGGGTTACTTGAACACTAGCACTGTGAAAAATCTGATAATGAAATAGCGACTACTTGACAAAGGGTAGGTAGTGTGTACAGTGTGGATGTGGCAGGAGAATTCGTCCCACTTCTCAGAATGACACAGTTTACGCTTCACCAATTCTTTCTTCCTGCAATTTCCCATTTCTTATTTGGGACCACGCTTGATATAACTGATGGAAGGCTAAACTGCCTAGGGAAGAGCTACCAGAGAGCTACTGAGTGCTACTGAGCTACCGCCAGCCATGCTTCAACACCCACCAAGGTCCCTGTCATTATAGCATGAACTGGGCTGGGGGTTTAGCTCGGCAGCGTAAGTGCCTACCTGGCAAGCAGGAAGTCATGAGTTCAATCCCCAGTACCAATATCTGGGAACAGATGCACAAAACACTTGCAACATTTTCAATCAATTTGAAAAGGTCAGACAGGAGCACCTGCCAAAGGAGCACTTGTAAAGTTGTGCAACCCATGGGAGGGAAGATTTCCTCACACTGGAAATCTTTGCTAGAAAAACGAGTCTAGAGACTACATGTGCTAACCCTGGGATGTGGGGGTATGGCTTATATGAGCCCCCAAAAAAGTCAGGAATGCCTGAATTATGGAGCCGAAGGATAGGGGAGGAGTGACCTTCATAGACAAAGGCTGTAACCTGATGGAACCCTACCCCAAAGACATAGGGGAATCACAAGAGGATTTTCAGTAGATTAATTGAAATGTTACCATTTAAGATGACAAGCAGATGGTACCTCTGAGGCACATTAGTCATCAGAACTTTCTACAACATAGGCTCTTTAAAACAAATCCATACCCTGGCTTCAGGCTAGAAGAAGAAAAAGTCACCACGACAGAGCCAGATGACCATTGACCCAGAGCCTGGAAGATCTGGAAGAGTCTGGAAGAGCTTAGACTCTGGTGCTGCCTGAGTTGTGGCAGGAATACTGGTGCATCTTCACGTCCCACTTTCCTCATCTGCAAAATGCTGAGCATTGACTACATGGTCTCCCAGACCTCTCCCAATTCTTTCCTTCTCAGAATTCTGATCTCCTGCACATGGTCATTTTAAGGTTAAAAATTTGTAGGAAAGAATTACCTGAAGATTTTGTTAAAACTATAGAATGATCGTCTGAAATGCAGGTGTTATGAGTGTGAGGTACCTAAAGTGGATCTCATGCGGGTGGGCCTCAGACAAAATTCTGAGAAAATTTGTGATAGAAAAGCTAAGTCCTTTTATTTAAGTGGAAAAGATCCTTGGGAACTTCCACTCTTTCAGGAACTGATCTGTGTATAGTTGATCAAATGGGCCCCCAAAGAGACAAACCTTGAGCATGTAGAGACCAGATCAGAATAGATCATCCCATGGCACTGAACAGCCCTTTTAGCCTTAGTGTTACATGCTGGATACTTCACATTCACTAGCTCTTCAAATTGTCACAGCCAGCTACACAAAAAGCAGGTGGGGGATAAACCTGGAGCAAGGACATCTCCTGTGGTCCTGGAGAGTCATAGGCAAACAAATGATGACAGACTCTGGTTATCTTTTTCTAACTTTTCACTAGTGTTTCAACCTTGTATCCAAGATGCTTGCCCTTTGCTTTTATGTCTCTTCCACAATGTCTTGTCATCTTAAGTGAAACAACTGTCTTGTCAATATGTTACCATGACATAGAATTGAAAATATGCCACTCTTTGAGAGTTCCCTCAAGAGGAGCAATTTCCCACCTTCTCCTTTAACTTCCAGAGTTGCCAAGAAGTCGGAAAGATCAAAATAAAAAGCATCAAAGATTCCATTCATGGAAATCTTTGCAGGAAATAACCCATCAACTTTTAAGATAGACAATTCCTTAAAACCAGAATGGTTCTTCCTATATAAAGCCAGAAATAGTGTTAAACTCGAAAACACCTAATATCATACTGTCAAATAAAGAAAGATGTGACACATAAGGGACTTGGATTTCAAACACTAAGTGTGGACTTGTAATTAACCAAGGAAATAGAAGCTCTGATATTAAGCACTGTTTCTCATTGTCTCCAACAAACTGTTCTTGGCATGCAGGGAGAAGGCACGGTACTCTGTGTAAATTTGGTACACAAAGCTTTTAAGCAACATCTGCCCTGACATTTGGATTGAGCACGCTGTACACCCTTCTGCTGCAAAGGTTAGTTTCCAGCAGGAACTGACTCACCTCTGTCTACCACTGATTATATTGCCAGGGAAACTCCTGTGCAGAAGAAGCGAGTCTGCATTTTAGGGAACAAGGCAGCCTACCTGGAGCAAAATGTACTTCCTGGTAGACAGCTCTGCATTTGACTGTTGGCTCCCCCACTGTCTAGCTTTGTGTCTTTGGTGAGTTGCGAAGCATCTAGAGCCCATGCTTCCTCGTTCACAATGGGAATGATCAAGAAGACTTTGAAGATATATCATGAATGTAACCAAAAATGTGTACAACGTGCCCGGGACACAGCATAGTCAAGAAACAGTTCTCAAGGGGCAAAGGGGAAAGTACTTTCCTGGGGCAGTTCCCCGTCACCACATTTCTGCTGAAACAACGTGGGTTTCTGAACCTGCGAAGCTGTGTACTGTTCTCTTGACACCTCTCGACTCTGCCAAAGCCGGGCAGCCTCTTTCAGCAGTCTCCCCTGAACCCCCTCCCCATGGTTAGCAGAAGACATCATTATAATGCGGGGACCTTCAACATGCTTACTGCTAATAATTCTAAGAAAGCACGTCCAGAGACTCTCCATCAAATAGGTGATGCTTATGGAATACATGCTTCTCCCACTCTTTGTTGTCTAAGGCGTAAGTAATTTTCCCAGGCAGGTTTTGAGCGGCATCACTCATCCGTGGGTGAATTCCTAGGACATTCTGCATGAGATGCACGGGGCGGGAGACGGGACGCGGCACTTGTGGAAACTGCGTGGCTGCTCAGCGTGACGGTGATGTGGGCCGGTAGGAGTGTGAGGACCCCATGAGGGGCGAGCAAGTTCAGAGCAGAGCGTCCAGGGAGCACATGGAAGAAGCCTGGAGAGGGCCTTGCGAGGTGAGCGCTAAGCAGACAGGAGGAAGACGCGGGAGGAGCGCTTTGCACAGAGCCCGCAGCGCGCTCTGGGCTCCAAGGCGGGGATACGGAGCTCACACAGGAGGATGTTTAGCAGGGCTGGAGCTTGACCTTCCCAACAAATGCTGATATTTGGTGTTAATAAGCTTGTTGCGATGCCTCCTAGAGAACTGCTTTCACAGGCCCCCTAGCAGCTGGAGAATCACAAAGGGCACACACATCCAAGCCTCGGACAGGGAACGTGTAATGGCACAGCCTCAACTTCCACGTCTATGAACATGGTGTAATACCTACCTTGTCGAGTACTGGGGCCATTAAATGCACGGAGGATACTGCATTAAGATGCCTAATCGATGTCCTGATAGATGAGAGACACTCAATAAATCACATCTGTTAGTTACTTCTCACAGCTGGGTTCTGTAAACTAACCAGGAATACTGTCCCAGTGACGATGGTCAAAACCCAGATGGGTCAATTTTAGAGTTTCTATTTGAAAAATCAAAAACCTTCATCACAATAATCATACAATATTATACATATGATCATATGTGATAATCACGCAAATTCTCTTTGGTGATGCTAGTCAAGATACTGTAGAAAACTTGCATGTTGTTTATATTTAACCCTTACAGGCACAGTGTGGTTACTTGTATTTCATGAAACACTGTCCCCTTTCTGTAAAAGGAAGGAAGAAGATTCTTGAACTCAAATATACTTCTGTGTTTTCACTTCAACAAAGTTAAACAGGTTTGTTTCCTGCAGAATTTCTTAGGATCTTTATCTGAATCTAACAATATGCATGATTGGAATCCACTTATCTTTCTAAAAGTGTTTGCCCAGCAGACCTGCAAATATCACTTTATCCTATGCTGTGAAACGCTGAAGTTAGGATTATTGGCTCCATTTTATACCTGAAAACACCAGCGTTCAGAGAAGTGAAGTAATTTGCCTGCAGTCACGCAATCAGCAAGCTGGAGGGTCCGTGATTTGGAATTGGAGCTTTAAGTCCAAAACCACACTCCTGACCCATGGTAATTAGTCTTGGTACAGCCCCAATTCTTAGAAAACAGGCTGCCGGATAAGACAGCTTCTGGTGCAAAATCAAAGAAAATGTTAAGGCATCCAGAAAGAATATAAGTCTTACAGGACTGCAGTCATGCTGCTATTGGAAATGGCAAAATGAGACACTCTGTGTCCTGGGTTCCCTGTGAAGTCCGCTATCAGGGATTCCTGAGCCTTGGTCCCAGCACTCAGCTGTGTGCACCCCTTGACTTCTCCTGTGCCCCACCCCACAAGTGCTCATGCTCAGGCCCCGCCCCAGGACCCAGTTCTTCTCCAGCCTGCTCAGTCTCTCAGTGGGGCTTAGTGACAGCAAACACTGCCCCTCAGAGCAAGTGACTCCAGCCCATCACTGCACTTGCAGCTCAAAGAAAGCAACTCATTTAGCTCGAATCTAATAATCTCCACACAAAATTCAGAGAATATGAAAAAGAATTACCCTGTCCAGGTCACAGTATGGGAACAGTCGAGATTTTTATTTGCTCCACCAGTCCATATGTTTGAAGGTCAAACAACACCTGTGTATTTCTTTGAAATGAGCTAAGTGAACCTTATGATTTAGTGTCAGACTCGCTGAAAGACTCACTGGGTCCCCCTCGGCACAGCAAGACTAGCTTTTGAAACTCTGGGCCCTTCCAACCCAAGTGGCGATGAATATTTGATTTTGTTCAAAGATTAAGGTATGGAACAAACTGAAGAAAGGAAAAAAAAAAGGCATTGCTTTCAAAGCACTGTGCAGAGGAGCCTCGGGTCCAGGTGTTCACAGTGGTAAAGAAATCAGAGCCAGTAAGAGAGGGAAATGAGGCAGAGGCTGGCAGGGGAACTGCTCCCGAGCACCAAGCCTGCACGTGAGGTGCGTGGGAGAGACACGGCAACAATGCAGACTCCCAGCTGGCCTTTCTGTTTTGTTTTCCTTTTAGTTGGTTTTCATGGAAACCCTGTTCATAGGAAAACACAGAACGAATAATACAGAGACTAGTGTATTATTCAGATTCAGATTGGAAGACAAACACCAGCTTCAGCTATTAGGTTTGTGTCACAGACCTCCACACACACTGATTGGTCAGCTCAGTGTGGCTTTTACCTGAGACCCCGAGGCTGGCCTGGGGAGGAAAAGCCCCTTCCGGCTTCAGAAGTGCCTTCTAGCTTCACAAACCCTGTGGACTTTACGTTTCTCAGTTCACTGACTGACCCTGTGTTGAACTGATACTTTTTTCTTCATTTGATTATCAATTTTGTGAGAATCAAGGCCCATCTCAGCCATAACTGTACCCCAGAACATAGCATGGTGCCTCTGGACTTTCCCAGTGGTTTACTGAATAAATTCATAACTAGTATGATGGCGCTAATAAGAATTGTAGGGGGCAAATACACTGGGTGATAATTACTGAGGAAAATTGCAGAACTTGCAAAAAGATAGATTTTTAACTTACAATTTAGAAGTGTACATTTTTGTTGGGAGTGATACTAGTTGCTACCACATCCAACCATTATGACTGTAGGAGACCATGGAAAGTAGGGTAATGATAGACAGTGGGGTCCCAATAATGGCAGTGACATTTGGGGCTCAGGTTTATGAAGCTATCGTGTGCCTGGCCCATGGGAGATTTCTGCCTGTGAGTTATCTGCTATGATCATCTCATCAAGTCTAGGCATATGTCTCATACTGCAGACTGAAAAGACAGAGCTAACCACGAGGACTCCAGTGTGTCCGTGCTTTCAACAAATGAGCAGATCCTCTAGGGAGAGCTCACACACTCACGCATGCATTCCGTAGGTACCTGAGTACGTGCTCTATCCTAGCGTTAGATACTGCAGACAGTGACAAGCAAAAATAGACACAGTCCCTGCTATGGCTTGTGTCCTTAAGGTCTGATGTAACGGTACCGCAGGTGGTGAGACCTCCAAGCGGCAGGGCCCAGTGGGAGGTGACTGGGTCATGGGGACACCACCCGCTTTGCATGGAATAACATCTTTCTCAGGAGGCTGGGTTGGTTCTCTTGGGGTGAGGCTGGGTCATATGGGAGTGAGTCAGGTCTCGTGGGACTGGATGGGTTACTGTGGGAGATGGTCATTTCAAAGCAGGCCCTCCCACATCTCTTACTTACATACTTTTTGCAGGTGCCTCTCCCCTCCCCCTCTGACGCAGCACAAGGCCTTCAACAGAAGCTGAACAGATGTGGGGCTCTTGGATCTCCAGAACTGTGAGCTAAATCTATTTTCTTAACAAATTACCATACTTGGGTTTATGATAGCAATGGAAACTGACCAATACAATCCCAGTTCTTTCTGAGTTGCTAGTCTAATTGAGGAGACAAATGTTCATAACCATATGAGTAAGAAAAATACAACTGATTTTCAAGGGCTACAAAGGAACAGTGTAATGCAGCTCTTGAGTTAAGATATGAAGGAAAAATAGACATTAACTAGGGAAAGAAAGGAGGGAGAAGCACTCATGGAAAAGGGGAGAGCTGTGTAAATATCCTGTGGTCAGAGGAAACATTTGCTATGTGAGAGAATGAAAGAAAGCTATAACATGTGGTGAAGGCAAGAACAAGAGGCCACAACATAGCCTGTAACATAGAGAGATTTTACAGCAGTCATTTTTTTTTAATTTTAAAGAGAAAAAACACCAAAAAATCAGGAGACAAGCAAAACAAAACACAAACAAGATCAACAACAACAAAAAACCCCCAAAACAATAGTGATAGGAGATCTAGACAAGATGATAGGAATTAAACAATGGTTGTTATATTGCATGTGGTTATCTTGTAAAGAAAGAGTTCTCAGGTTACCAGATATGAGCATACAGAATTGCTCACACAATATGAGCACCAAATGTTCTTTTCCTTGAATGAATCGAATTAGTAGTACAATTACCTTAGCTATCTTGTGTGTGTGTATATATATATATATATATATATATATATATATATATATATTTATTTCCTTTTCCTCTCCTTCTTTTCTCCTTTCCCCCATCCCAGGTGTTCTTTCCCTTTGAGCGGATTCTTTCTCTTTCACAATATCTAATGTACCTTTTGGATCTTATTTACTCTTTCAGTTTTTTACACTAGAGTGACAATAGGTATTTACACATGAGTCTGATTTGTTTCACTTATGATCATACGCACAAGTATGACCTCTAGTTGCATCCATTTACCTACAAAAGTCTCTAGTTTATCCTTCTTTGTAACTGAATACTACTCCATTGTATAAAAATATCATATCTTTTTTATCCATTCCTCAGTTGATGGGCATGTGTGTTGTTTTCATGATCTGACTATTACAAATTGTGCTGCTATAAACATGTGTGTGCATATATCACTGTGGTATGATATTTTTAATTCTCCTGGGTAAATACCTAGCAGGGGAATAGCTGGCTCAAATGGAGCCTCTAATTCTCATGTTTTGAGGAATCTCCACACTGATTTCTATAGTGGTTGTACCAGTCAACGCTTTCATGAAAAATGGAGAAGAGTTCCTTTTCCCCCACAGCCACTCCAGCATTTGTTATTGGTTGATTTTCTGATGTTGGCCATTCTTTCTGGAGTGGGATGGAATCTCAGTGTTGTTTTAAATTAGATTTCTTAAATTACAAATGATGCTGAACATTTTTTCATATACTTATTTGTCAAATGATGTTGAACATTTTTTCATATATTTATTTGTCATCTGAGAAGGTGGCCATTTTTGGGCTGGGTCTTTGAATTTGGATGTTCTGATTTTTTTCAATTCTTTGTATGTTCTAGATAGAAGTCGTTTGTCTGAGGGACAGTTGGCAAAATTTTTTCCCAATTTGTGGGTTTTTTTCACTCTGTTGGTGATTTCTTTTGATGTGCAAAAACTTTTTAATAAGATGAGATCCCAGTTATTGATTCTTTTAAGTATTTCCCATATAGTTTGGGTTTTGTTCATGGACTCTCTATCTACCTCTGTGTCTTCGAGATTTCTGCCTACTTTGTCTTCCAGTAGAGTTAGTGTTTCTGTTCTAGTATTTAGATCTTTGGTTCATTTTGACTTTAGTTTAGCGCATGGTGATAGGCATGGGTCTAGTTCAAGTCTTTGGCATATAGAAAGCCAGTTTTTCCAGCACCATTTATTAAAGAGGCTATCTTTCTTCCAATGAATATCTTTGTCAAAGATAAGGTGGCTGAGTATGTTTTTAGTTGTATTTTCATCTTCTAATCTGTTCCATTGATTCTCAAGTCTGTTTTTTTCCAGTACCATGCTGATTTTATTATAGTAGCTTTGTCATATAATTTCAAGTCAGAGAGTTTGATGCTTCCTATCTTGCCTTTGTTGCCCAGGGTTAATTTTGCTATTCTATGTCTCTTCCATTTCCACATGATTTTAAGGAATGTTTTCCCTAGAACTGTGAGGTATGCCAATGATATTTTGATTGGGATTGCATTAAATCTGTACAACAGTTTTGGGAGTATGGCCATTTTCACAGTATTGATTCTTCCTATCCATGAGCAGGGGATATCTTTCCATTTTCTGAGATCCTCTTTGATATCCTCTTTTAGAGAACTGTAATTTTTAACATATAGGTCTTTTACATCCTTTGTTAGATAGATTCCTAAGTATTTCATTTTTGCTATTATTAAAGGTGTTTCTCCCCTGATTTTTCTCTCAGTGACTTTGTTGTTTGTGTGTGGGAATGCTGTTGATTTCTGAGTATTGACTCTGTATCCATAAAACAGTCATATTCAAACTTGACCATATACATCATAATTGTCTGCAGACATTGTTAAGACATGATCTGCTCTGCCCCATTACAAGTGTCCAATTTTGTAGCTCTTGGATGGGATCCACGATTTTGTATTTCTGAATACACCAATACCACTGATGTATACTGATATTTTCCAAGACTATGATTTCAGAACTGTTATTCCAGACTCTGTATTGACTGGTGGGCCATGAGGAGGATTTCTGATTCCTAAAACAATAAAAGACAACTGAAAGATGCTAAGCATGGGTGTAAGTGACCCATTTGAGAACAGAGGTCACTATAACTGCAGGAGGGAGAGCACCCCGTAGGGAGGCCTGCGTGGAAGCTGGTAGATCAGTTGGAAGGTAAGTGGCAACATTCAGGAAAGAGAGGACGCTGACTTGCACAAGAATAATGGGAATGCAGAGAGGAGAGAGATTCAAGGGAAATGTCTATGTAACACCTACAGAGCTTGGTCCTGAATAAATGGCAAAGGGTCCATTTATTCAGGGTCCTGAATAAATGGGCCGGCTCCTTGGCTCCCACCTGAGCAACTAGACAGGTAGTAGTATTTTTCACTGAGAAAGAGAGGCTGGGAACGGAGCTGGCTGGGGCACAAGATCATGGGCTCAGCTTCGGAACTGCTGACTGTGAATTACCCTCCAAGCACGCGAAAGACAGTAAGTAGACGTTTGACATGTGGGTCTGGAATTAAGAGGCAAGATCAAGACTGGAGATAGAACTGTGAGTCATCTGAGCACGCATGGGAAATGAACCATTGGAGTGGAGATCACCAGGGAGATAACTTAAGAAGAGGAGGGGGTCCAGGACCGTGCACGAAGACCAGCCAGGTAAGAGGAGGGGGTCCCTCAGAGGAGAATGTGCAGCACCAGGACAACTGTCGGAATGGTGCCTGCAAGACAAAGCAAGGAGGATGCAGCGGGAACTACACACGTGCTGCTGAGACTCAGCAGTGGAAGGCTAAGGACACCTGCTGGGTTAGGAGTGTGCACTTCAGTGTCAGTTCAGCCTCCCTCCCCCTTTGGTTCTATCCAGGTGCATTATTTCCCCTCCACTTTCTCTGTCGAATGAATAAGGAGCTTGTTCTCATTTTGACTCCTGGCTCTGTCACATTTTTATTAAATACCATATCTAGAGTTCACCAAAAACGTATAATCAGGAAAAGAAAACTTGTATACATATTTTAATATTAAATTTACTGAGACAGCATGAGATGAATACCAGTCACCTTTGGCCTCTAGAATTATAGGAGGTGCTCAAAGCAGTGGCTATGAGCTTCCAGACATTGGTACAGTGTACCGCTGCAGTGTGTATTCATTTTTTTGGTGGACTTCATATTTTTTATTGCTCGTACCAACCCATAGAACAGTTGAAAAAATTTATCTGCTCTTGACATGAAAAAGTCTGTCTCTTATCTTCCATTAAAGAAGATCTCAAGAATAGAAGGCACTAGATCTTACTCTTATTTCTCTCATTAGCCAATTATCTTTGAAGAATGGATGATTACTGGAATATTTGCTGACTCGGACAGGGGAAAGTAAAAAGTCAAGTTAAGAACCTTCTAAGTGCTCAACTTGTACCACAGTCTGTCACACTGTCTGTGCAGGAAAAAGAAAAATTGCTTTCTAAGCCAAATCTCCCTGTGTTCAACAGCAAACTTAGACTCTGAGATTCAGGGTGAGTTAAATTAGAATACCAACTCTGGATAGGCAATTTGCCACCTCTGTGACCTTAGAAATTAATATGTTCAACATCTCTGAGACTCATTTTTATTTATGATTGAAATAACAACAATGAATCCTTAAAATATGATTGTAAAGCTTACATATTCAGCACAGTGACTAATTTATGTTAAGCATTTAGCACAGTCTAGCAGTTAGTATAGTAATGGCCAATCAACCATAAAAGGGAAGGATTGGGGCTGGCATTATAGTTCAATGGTGATGTATATACAGGCCCTGGGTTTGAGCCTTAACACAGGAACACAGAAAGAAAGGGAAAGACAGAGACAGAGAGAGAGAGAGAAAGAGAGAGAGAGAGAGAGAGAGAGAGAGAGAGAGAGAGAGAGAGAGAGAGAGAGAGAGAGAGAGAGAAACAGCTATGCCGGAAAATACTGTTTTACAAGTTATCCTTAAACCCTGATTATTCATTTGGGGTCTTCTAAATTGTCCCATCCATAAATCTTTATCCATTCATCTGATGATGGAAAAAATGTGGCTTTTATATACAATGGAGTACTGCTCTGCTATAAAGAAGGATAAAGTTGAGACATTTTCAAGTAGAAGGATAAATGGATACACCTTGAGACCATTGTTTTAAATGAAATACACACTGAAGTTAGAGAGGTAGAGAAGTTTGCCCAAGATCATAAGACTTAAAACATATGTTTTATGATGTCACTCCCCTTTTAAAATGAACTTGGTTGTGGTTCCTAAAAAAAAACTCAAATTTTTGCATTTTAAAAATACAACATTCTTATTTACCCTGACTTCTGAATCAAGGATCCCTACAAATCAGTGTGAAACTATCTTTTTCCTCTAGCACTTAAAAGAAAAATATTTATTTTTAACTGTTCTACAAAACAGCACAGATAGCCAGTCAACCTTCATTGTCCAAACACAGCCTTCCCTACCACCTCATATCTAACTGGCCCTCACGAACTTTCTGCAAGTTGGTCATTCCAAACCTTGCAGCTCAGCAAAAACTTTCTCAGTCTGACCCAAGAACAACAACTATTTTTGGTCTCAGAAGAATGGTTTCTCTCACTGCTGTTCAGGCCTCTGAGAATAGCCACAAGGAAAAGGCAGGTCTGTTATTAGCCATGAGTTCACCGTGCACGGATGGCCCAGAGACCTGAGGAAAACACATATCCCTTCCTTAATGAGGCTTTCGAGCCACTAACTCGTTGCTGTGCTATGCACATTGTGTTATCAAGAACAGGGCCGTGTATCTACGGAACTTTTTTGTGTTGCATAAATCACTGGGAAGTTTCACTGGGGCACAACCTTGGTCAGCTAAACAATGGATTTCTGTCGTGTTTGACAGGTGGCTTTTTAAATGTAAGACCTAATCACTTGTGCTCTGGACCTGTGAAGTCTAAGGGCCAGTAAAATCACCAAGGCCCTACTTTCCATTCAGTAAAGTTGGCTGCATAATGAAACCATGGTTACTCTCAGGTTTAGATAGAGTACGTGTTTGAGGGCTACTGTTCTAGCCTCTGTGCTAGGAAGTCTTATATCCTACTGCTTTTATAAACCTTATAAGAACTCGTGCAGATGAAGATCATTACTGTCATTTTACTAATTAAGAAACTTACTCTGGTCTCAAACCCAAATCCACCACTCTTAAAGACAACCGCTCTGTCAAACATTGCCCAGGTGACAACTGTAGCTAGCATCTCGCAGGAGCCAAAGCTACTTCCTAGAAACGCCAGCCAAAAAACCAAGATGGGTCCTTCCATCTGACTCCTCAGCAGCAGGGCCCCATCTTCCAATGCATCTTGGATTAAAATTGCTGAGTATCAATTACAAAGGGTATTTTCTAGGTGAAAGCAACTGAGTGTTTTTTCAGACCTCACCATCAATAACATTTGTTTGCTTATTTATTTTGCCCCGGCTTTGTGGTATAAAGAACGGTTTGTTTCTTTCATTCTTGTTTTTTTTAGAATCCTCTCTTCTTAAAGGTATTGAAGGCACAAGAAAAGCAAACATGGCCCCTGGCTGCAATCCAGCATAAAATGAGTACCGCATTTTCTGTCCCATGTAATTTATCCCTAAAGATAGAAACCCATCACAAATAATGATAGAGAAATCTTCCAGACTGGATGCACATGATCCTTTTATGAAACACCTTGTTATGTATTGTTGCAACACACAGATTGGGTTTCTGTATTCAATCACTGCTGACTTCATAGCTTCATTTTCTTGTTTCTTAAAGCGACACGTCGTGTGGTTTCTCTTATATGAGACATCCACATGTAAGTAAATTAAAGAGCAAAAACTTTAAAAACAGATAATAAGAAACAGAGAGACAGGTCTTTTGCAAGTGGGAAAGGGACCTAAGAGATGGAGGAGGAAGGAAGGGAGTGGAAGGAGAAATAAAAGAATTAAGATGTGTTGTGTACGGGTATCAACTCCCCATGATGAATGTAATCACACACTGTAAACTTGTGCTAGTAAAACATAAAAATTTAAAAGGTGACCTATAAAAGCATATTTTCTCTGTAAGTGAAAGCAGGAGGTTGTTTTCCGCTGGCAGAATCTTGTAAGCTCTTGTGATGCATGCTGCCATCCTCCGAAGCTGGGAAGCTGGGCTAGGATTTACTCCACTCTGATTCTCTCTCATGACTGTTACAAGCAATGCTCAGCCTGGTGCTTGCAAACTTGGTCCTCGTGCCTCACAGTTTTATTATTCTTTATCTTTGAGGAGATGTGAGATCACTCCCCCTGCCAAAGCTTGGTTTAAGCAGACCTCAGACTTGCCTGAGGGCTAGTTTCTGGAGAAGTGTGGTGTTCTGGGAAGCATCAGCAATCTGGGAGATGGAGTGCTTAGCTTGTAGAAGCAGAAAAAGAAATTTCTCTGAGAAATTTAAGCTTGTAAACTAGACAAGAAGAAAATGCTGTTGGGTTGTATTCTTATCACAAAAACAGCTTATTCAGCTAATCCTTCTGGGGAGAGCCTGCTCTGATGCTGTGGTTGCCGAACCCCAGAAAAACATGTTGATCCACTGAGGATGCTGATAAGGGAACCATACAGCAGCCATTGTTTGGATTAGGCTATTATTCCATGAACGTTTCTATCACACATAAATCACTGAAGTATTGTAAATCTCTTGCTTTTAAAAATGTCTGAAAATTGGTATATTTGAGCAAATTAGTAAAGCTGGTACTGGGCTTCAGATCTAAAGCCAAACAATGGTTTTCCCTGCTCTGTG
The DNA here is from genome assembly GCA_004027455.1 of Hydrochoerus hydrochaeris. Lineage (NCBI taxonomy): Eukaryota > Metazoa > Chordata > Mammalia > Rodentia > Hydrochaeridae > Hydrochoerus > Hydrochoerus hydrochaeris. The sequence continues at coordinate 44,278 of PVLA01005565.1, forward strand.
TCCATCCCAGTGCCCATTACCAGTGGAGGGAACCCAGCAGGTCCTGGTAGTTTGTAGGCTTAGTGGCTCAATCCTGAAGATTTTTGTGCTCATTGGATCCTTTTCTATTACAAATATTTAATGGCATCATCAACAACCTGAAAAATGTTAACATGATGCATGATGATCTCTACCATATGGAGGAGAAATACAAGAGAATTAATTTATAACAAAGCGTTGAATTTTAAAACATAAGTCTCAGGTACAACTACACGAAAAAAATCCAGTGCTACTTGTATTCCCTTACAGTAAATCACTGTGGATTTCAGAAAAGTTAGAATAATCACAGAACACTGCTTATTCTGTGTTCACTTTCTAGCTGACACTTTGAAGTGAAAACTAATTAAGCATCTCCATATGCACATGTGTAGTATTACTGTGAGCATAACAGCTACAAACACAAAGTGATAGACTCCCTTTTGAATGAGCAGTGTTGCCACTGATGTATGGTTTTCTGGAATGGTGAACAATGCTTGGTAAAAGTCAAGATAATCAATGATAACCTGTCCTCTGTACTTGTATTCCAGGAAGCTACAACGATATTAACACATAGTGAACTCTGGTGCTCTAGGTTCCACATAAGATAATTATGTGTAGATTTTCAGCCAAATTTCCTTTACCATGGAACCATTCATCTGTGTGTCTTGTATGTAACATGGCCTTTTACATTAAATGGGAAGTCCAGCAAAAATGATAAGCCCAATCTTCAACTCTAGGGACCATAAACTACATGAAAATCAGGCAGGCCATAAAAAGTGGGATTATTTTGGTAGTTAAAATGTAGTGAATGCTGCCTAATTTATAACAAGCCTTCATGACTTGGCATTTACTTCTTAGTCTATCAATATTTTGGTTGTGCTATGTGTCATTTTGCTAGAAAAGATCTAAATTTTATTCCCTGATAGATTCAAATAAATATACACAGGAAAAGAAAATTTATGCCAGAAGTCCATTAAGAGACAATAATTTGTAGGGAAAAATCAAGAACCAGAAATTCTCAGAAATGAATATTTTTACTGGATTCAAACTCTGGAAGAACAATAACTGTCCCCTCCCCTATCTTCTGCTTGAGTCTGGTATGCATTGGACAACTTAGGAGAATGTTTCAATGAATGAAAAAGTGAATGAAAGATTTATATAATAAAACTATATAGACTGGAACATTCAACACTGATGACAATCATTCATTCATTTGTTAAGTGTTGGTACATTTCCCACAGTGTGGATTCAGCCACTGGAGGCCACTAAACTGATCAAAAGATATTCAATCTCCTCAGAGACCCAGTTGCAACAGTGATCTTTCGGGTGCCACCGTTTCCCAGAAATTACTTCACTCAGCCCTCACAGCAGCCCTAAAGAGACAGACACTAATATTTTCATCTTGCAGATATGAAAACTAAAGCGTTATAAGCACAAGAGGCAGAATTCCAGTCCAGACTTTTCTCCCTAAGTTTGTGCTCTTAACCACGTCACTCTTCTGCTCTTAGTTGGGAATGTGTCGTAGTTACTTTTTACTCATTGCTGAGACAAAATGCCTGATGCCCAAAGTTAAAGAGAAAAGCATATCCTTTGCTCTTAGTTTGTGGAGGTTTCAGTCCATAATCCACTGGCTCCAATGCAGTGTAGGGTGGCAGAGGGGGAACAGTTTAAAGTAGTGGAAGACAGTGAACGCAGAAAGAACAAAAGTTGGGGAGAGCAAGCCTCTTTTTACTTCCTTATATTGTATGAAGGTTACCTACCCTAGGGCGAGTATAGCACTTATACCCCCAATCCACCCCCAATCCTTGCACTAGACTTTGAACCAATTGCAAACTCTAGATTCAGCTGCTTCTAAAAAGCCCATTCCCCATGACTACCTGAGGCTTTGGGAGGACATATAGATACAAACTATAACAGGTTGGGAGGAAATGTGGGTCCAGTCCAGCAACTGGAGTGTTGGGGTTGAGTAACTGCGGAGGGAGATGATCAGGACAAAGAGTTCTGATAGAAGGTGGCAGTGAGGGTTGGGATAAAGGTTACTTTTGGAGGGACAGTGAGATTAGTCAAGTTAGAGGAAGCATTCTAGCTAGTGAAGAACACTGGGCAGGCAGAATACTCTAAGCACACAGATGGAGAAAGAAGTCCATAAGGAGGAAACAGAGTAGATGACTCAGGAGCATGAGAGATGCAGCTGGAAGCAAGCACTGGAAACCCACATAACCACCTGCATTGATGCCGCGTGAACATCCTGCAAACAGCTATCATGAGCCTTGCACAAGCCGGACTCCTTTGTTCTGAGGCTCAGCCAACCAAATCCTGTGAGTCATGCCCTGGCCTCTTCACATCTGTTCTTAGCCAGCTGTCTGTGGACACACAAAAAGACGATGGATGACAGATGAAATGACCTATCTGGGTTTCACTTCAAGCTGGGCCAACTGTGATAATTGACAGGGAAAGTTCTGGAATTCAGGCTCAGTTTGGAGAACCATGATGAAGTGAGTTTCAGCTAAAAGGAGCTTATGTGACTCAACCCCAGCACCATACCTGGAGCAGCTGGATGTAAGCACTGCCTTCAGGTGACCTGGAGACACTCATCTTGTGATCCTCATCTATCCTTTGAGTATAGAATGGTGCTGGTGCCTTTTCTCCTCCCTGTCTCATCTCCAGAGAGAAGTGACATTCAGCCTTGTTGTTTGTGAATAAGAGTTGTCTGTCCTGCACATAGATCACAGTCATTCAGGAATGTGAGCCTTGGCCAGGACCCATACCTTACCCAGAAGGGATGCTGATCCTGTAGGAAAAATTGCCCAGGCGAATTTATCATAACGTGGAATGCAATCCTCCTGGGGAACGGCACCACACCTACACCATACAGGGAACTAACGTGTGTAATTATGGTGCCAACAGCTCCAGGAGGCTATTACCACACCATCCCAGTCTGCAGAGGAGGGAACAAGGCAAAGCAAGCATAAATACAACCATTTCTCCTGAAACACCTGTTTGTTCCAACACGGTTGATACATTAGGGAACAATTTTAACACAATATAAACTAGGAGATTTTCCAGTATGCTTGTGCTTGATTCTCAGAGCAAGAAACATTTGGTGAATAAAGAGATCTAATCCCAGCTGAATTGAGAATATAGACAGCTCTCAACTTACCATGGTTCAATTTTTGATGTCTCAACTTCACAATGATGCAAATCCATATCCTTTCAGTAGAAACTGTACTTCCAGTTTTTACTTTTACCATTTTGCCCCACTTGCAGGTATGTAGCAGGATGCCTGTGATGCTGAGCTGTGGCAGTGAGCTATAGCTCCCGCTCAGCTTAGCATCAGGAGAGATGACCAGTATTCTGCAGAATAGGATATTCAGGTAGCTTAGATGGATTAAAAGCATTTTGACTCAAAATATTTTCAGTATATGGCAAGTAACACCTTCAGAAGTCAAAGACTGTGTTAGCTAACTTTGCCATTTCTATAGCACAGTACCTGATACTTACAACCTGAAGTATAAGAGCTTTAAATTAGCTCATGGTTTCAGGAGATTCAGTCCATGGTCAGCTGGCTCCAAGACAGAAACATCTTGGTAGAAGGGCATGGCAGAGCAAAGCTACTCAGTTCATAGTAGCCAGGAGCAGAGAGCAGAGTAACAGCACCAGAGGGGAGCAGTGATGGAGAAGAACAGATGAGGAACCATGCACAATGATAAGGTCATGCCTTCATGATCCATCCAGACACTCTCCTGTAAATAACTGGAAACATAATGTTACCTTCCCCAAACTCTCAGTGGTTCTAATACTTTTCAACATCCAAGTCCAAATCTCTTCTGAAACTCAAGGCAAACTCTTAGCTATGAACTCTGTAAAAACAAAGCAAAGCAAAACAAACAAACAACAAAAAACAAATTACATAATCCCAAGGCACATATGGTAATCCCAAAGCCATAAGGTAAACCTTCTCATTCCAAAATGGAAGGATAGTGAGATGGGAATGAATTAGATCAAAACAAAACCCAAACCCAGCAGGGCAAAATTTAAGTCCTATAGCTCCATGTCTAGCAACCAGGGTACAAAGGATCTGGGCTTGGCTGCCCACAGCCCCTGAGTATCTGGATGGCTGAGCATGGTAAAATGAATCGTAGGGAACCAATTCCCTTGGAGGCTTTTCTTAAGCAAAAGTCACAGGAACTCATTTTTCAAATGAAGTGTTTGTACTTTTGCACCTTGCAGCCTGTGATGGGCAGGGTTTTGATGATTCCTGAGATGTCCTCAAGGCATCTTTGTTCTTGTCCCTGTGCAAAGTATTTAGTTTCTTTTTAACAGTGCCAATGTCTCTAGCAGCTCTATCTCCTCTGTCCAAAACTTTACATGTGGTTCTTCTAAACGTTTCAATTTTTTCGTTCTGCCTTGTGCCCCCAATTCTCACTATTAATCTGGCTAAAAACAGCCAGTGGTATCCAAGAAATATTGGACTGCTTTGCAGTTTCCTCCATATGATTAATTAGTCCTTCACCATTAGTCTCCTGAAGTCTCAGGACATGAGAAAAATTTAGACAAATTTTCTGTCAGCACATAACACACATGACCTCCAGTCCGAATGCCAGTGGCTTCCAGTCCAAATGCCAGTGGTGTCCGTGTTCTCAGCTGAACCTTTTGATCTTGGCCTTTGTGGTTGGCATTTCTATCATCATCTTGGTCTTTCAAACATACTTACCACTCACAAGTTTAAAAAAATCTGTAACTGAGCATATGGTTTTAGGAGATTCAGTTCATGGTTGGATGGTGCCAAGGTAGAAAAATCCTAACAGAAGGACCTCGTAAAACACAGCTGCTTAGTTCATGACTGCCAAGAAGTGGACACAGAAACAGCACCAGAGAGAAATGGACTGAGGAACAAACATGGTACCCAAGATCACACCTCTACCACCCACTAGTTACACCTGGGAACATATTCTACTAATCCCCCAGCTGTTTCTTATCTGATGAACTTGACACATCTAGTTCAATGGTTACAAATAGCATCCGTACATAAAATGTGTACCCCTCCAGCACCTACCACCCCCTTAGGTCACCCAGGTGTTCTGAACCACACCGTCCACCTCCAGCCCTTTCCCCTGCATCCCCTCACTGCAACCAGCCAGCTGCATCTCTTCCATATCCCCTTTCTACAACCCAACGCCATGTGCTTTTCCTGACAGAATGCCATATTTACTGGGGATAGTTACCAATTTCTTGGCCATTTAACAAGTGCAATACTAAATACCATTTATTAAGTTCCTGTCTTTATTTTTAAAAATATATCTCTGATCGAGCTTTTGTGTATTGTGTCCCAACCCCATTTTCTCTGTAAACAGTGAGGCTCTTTAACACCCACTTTGCATAGCGCAGTGATTTTTAGAAACACATATGCTGCGGGCCCAGCATGGATTCAAACACAATCTGCTAGCCGACCCAGGCCCTCTCTTCTTCACCCCAATAGTTTTTTGCTTTGGCCTTCATGATCTCTTTTCACTTCATGACAGCCTTTACAGTCTTATTATTTCTCATTTTGCAAGTTGAGATTAAGACTCGGGAACTAACCAGCCGAAAGAAAGCCTGGGTAAAGTTAACGCTACATGGTAACGCTGAAGCTTACGCTCGGATCTGTTTTCCTCTGAAACCTTGATCCACAGTGGGATTCCAGCAGTCTACTGGTGATCAGAGGTTGTACAATGGAGATGGCTACACTAGCCTTCATTGACAGGTTGCCAATTTAGCTCTTCTTGACTAGGTAAAGCATAGGTTGCCGAGACTGAAGTACTTACCCATTCCCTCACTTCGTCTTTGCTATTTTGTTCATTCATCTATTCTTTTACCAAGCACTTACATAAAAAAACATATATTTTTAGCACTTAGGCTTTTCCTGAGGCAACACTTCCAGAGATGTGTTCCATATTCTCAGCCCCACTAGATTAGGTGGGAATTTCCTTTACTGATATTATCATTTATCTCACCTCCTGGGGATTTACTCCTTTAGGGTGAGTACGGTACTGTGACCCTAAACTGAATAAGAACACAACGTATCTACACCCACACTTCGTGTATCCTCACAATCCATACCTGACAGATACCTGACACACAGTAAGTGCTCAGTGAATACTTGACTGTTTTATTGATGGACCTGAGCCTGGCATTGATCTAAAAGGGAGTCGAGAGTACAGAGAACATCTTCAACAGACACAGGCACCTCTTCCAACAAAATAAAGTTTCAGAGGTCATTGAAATTCTTTAACTGGAAAGATGTATCTCTGCAGTGTGCACACAGGAGGACCATAAAGAAAAACCAGCTGACAGACAGAAAGCCGATCCACACCAGCATCTATAAAGGGACCATGAGATAATCAGGTACCTTGGTCTTTTATTTGTTTCTGGACGGAGGCCCAGGCAGGGGAGATAACCTTCCCCTCAGAACAATGAGGAGCATCATATGTATATGTAATGAGATGATGAATTATTCCAGGGTCATTATGTCTGTGATTTACAGGGAGACAATATCTGCTAAAAGCCCAGCCTGAATGAATATTGATTTCACTTTTACTGAGGCTGCCATTTAAAACTTTTTAAAGATAGCAAATGATGGCTTAAAAGACTAACTTCAAACAGGCCAGTTTCACACTGCTGGGTGAGCTGGAGGGAACAGTGGGAAGGGGAAAGCTGCTTCCTCCCAGGAGCTGGCCTGAAAGTTCATCCCTCACTCCCTTCTCGGGGACCCCTCTCCTTGCACCTCTGCGGCTCCCGGCTCCTGGGGTGCTTACAAGACTTCTATTGAACTCTGTTTCATGACCCAAATGCACAGCCAAATTTTGTTTCCTTCATCCAGTTTATTTTGAAATCCAGAAGCAGTGGTCGATGCTATTAGCAGTGGCAGTGGTGACGGTAGAGAATTCCTTCCCTGTTAAAGTGAAGTAACAGTGGTTTTTCTGTGTCTCAGGCCTGTAAGTACCCCAGCATCCCTCGAACCATGAGTTCACACACAGTAGCTCCTGCCAGGGAATGGCAGCATGCAGCAGGATCTGTGCTGGTAGCTTTGAAGGAATATTTTCTCTAAGGTTTCTTGTACACGAAGGCTTGATTCTCTACCACCCAAAAATAAGGATGGGAACTGGAAACTATTGAGCACCTTCAGCATGCAGGTGGTTTATAATCACTCTGTGTCCTTCTCACAAATTGTCAGGACAGCTACTATTGTCTTCACTTGTAGATAAGGAAACCAAAGCCCAGGACTGCAAAATCCAACACTGCAGTAATAGCTGGTAGTACTTAAATTGGAACCCAGGACTCTCTTGTTCCTAGACTCTTTGCTCTTTTGAAGACCTGCTTCCCGCCTCAGTTCATATAAGTAAGTCCTCACCAGGGAGGAAATCGAATCTGCACATTAATGTGGGGTGACAGCTAACCCTGTTTTTCTCTGCTTGGCAACTTTTATTCTCGTTTGCATATAATGTTTGTTGACACAGATGTAATGATCTCTTAGTCATTGCTTGGTCCTGAATACTGAAAATGAATTCTTTTTCTCTCTCTCTTGTTTTTGTTCTCTAGTGAGGCTTCTCAACTATAAAACAAAAATCCTGAAGCTGAAGAAATCTTCTAGCCCATCCGAGACAGCACATGTTGAGGCTGTGTGGGCTGAATCAAACCCCAGGTGTGTTTCTTTTTACTCTTGTAGCTGTTCATTTAGTTGCTTCCTTTCGCCAGGATTTTCTTTTGTAAATGCGTCTTACGCTGGCATGCACGTATTACAGCACGGGGCTCTCTTTCTTCTTCTTAATCCCCTTCCTGTTCCCTCCTCCTCTCCTTTTCCTCCTTCAGTTTCCCTCTCTTGTTTTGCATTCTTGTTGATATCATTTGTCTTTGTTCATGTTATAGCCTCTAATGTTTACATTAATTCAGGTTCTAGGTCCCCATATGTGGCATATCTTTATTTTTCTTATTTCCCCATCTTCTCCTCCTCTCTCCTCCCCCTTGTTCTCTTAGACCGCTTCCCTATTGCAAGAGGCCTCCCTTGGACCTTTTTATCCATCTTTTATCATTTTCTTTGTATTTTGCCTCACTCAAATGAGAGATTCCATACAGTATCTAAGCTTGTATGTCTGGTTTATTTCACTCAATATTATATTCTCTAAGTGCATCCATTTTCCTACAAATGCCTCAAATTTGTCATTCTTTATAGCTGAGTAGTATTCCATTATGTACAGATACTGCATTTTCTTTATCCAGTCGTCTGTTAATAGGTGTACAGGATGTTTCAAGGATTGCACTGCTATAAACATTGGCATGCATATATGGTATAATATTGTTGTGTCTTGCCACTGTTTCTTGTGTCTTTAAGGTTCTGTTTGGAAAATCCTTTCCTCAGCAGGGCATGGTGATACACACCTGTAATGCTAGCACTCAGGAGACTGAGGCAGGACTAATATTAGTTCAAGGCCAGCCTGAACTACACACTGAGACACCTATGTCTACAAGTGTTTTACATATTATATCTTCCAGTAGGTTTAATGTTTCTGTCTTAGTGCTTAGATATTTGATCCATTTTTATTTCAATTTAGTATACTGTGAGAGACAAGGGTTCGATTTTAATCTTCTGCAAACAAATAATCAGTTTTCCCAGCACTACTTGTTGAATAGGCTGTCTTTCCTCCAACACTTTTAGACATTTTGTCTAAGATCAAATGGCTGAATATGCCTAGGAAGGGTTTTGTATCTCAATTCTGTTCCCCTGGTCATGGTATCTGCCTTTGTTCTAGTACTGTGCTGTTTTTATCATTATTGCTTTGTAGTATAGCTTGAAGACAGACATTGCTATTCCTTCTGATCTACCCTTATTGCCCAAAATTGCTTTTGCTATTTTGAGCTTCTCCTGGGTTTATATGAATTTTAATATTGTTTTCTCTCTGTAAAGTATGATGTTAGGTTTTTGATTGGCACTGCACTTAATCTGTACAGCAATTTTGAAGCATGGCCATTTTGACAGTTATTTGTTCTGCCTCTCCAGGAGCAGGGGACATCTGCTGTCCTCTTCAATCTTCTTTAGAGTACTGCAGGGTTTGTTTTGTTTTGCTTTGTTTTGTTTTGTTTTATAGACGTCTTTCACTTCCTTGGTTAGGTTAACTTTCCTGGTAATACCTTTTAGGCACAAAAATGTTTATGATGAAGTTCAAGTTGTCTATATTTTCTTTTGCTGCTTGTGCTTTTGGTAACATTTCAGAGAAACTATTGTCCAGATAAAGAAAGATTTATTCTCATATTTCATTCTGAGAGTTGAACAGTTTTAAATCTTGCATTTAGATCTGTGATCCATTTTGACTTAATTTTTATGGAGAGGGTGAGGAAGGAACCCCCTTCATATTTTTGCATGAAAATATAAAGTTTCTTGGCAAATAGTTGTCAAAAATATTACTGCTGCTTAAAGTCAAAGTTATTGCTATCATTCCATTCTTTTGATGTTCTTCTGGAAAATCAATTGATTATAAATGTGAAGATCTGTTTCAAGATTCTCATTTCAATTCTACTGATCTATTTTGATCACTGAATTAGTAGTATATTTTTAGACTGGTAATTATAAGTCCTCCAATTTTTTTCTTCTTTTTCAAGGTTGTTTTAGCTATCCTGAATATGAACATAATAATAGTTTTATTAATGTCTGCTGAAAAGCCAGTTTCAACTTTTGGGAGGACTGTGTCGAATCTGTGGATTGAGGTGCAGAGTACAGACTCTTAACAAACTAAAGTTATTGTTCCGCGATCACAGGATAACTTACTATTTACTCAGATTGTCTTTAATCACACAAGACAATATTTCATCATTTTTGGAGTACAAATTCTCTCCTTTCATTAAATTTATTTCTTAATATTTTACTTTTTCTATTGTAAATAGAATTCACTTATTAATGGAATTTTCAATTTGTTCACTACAGTACAGAAATATAGTTAACTTTTGTGTATAGCTCTGTGTCTCGCAAACTTGCTGAACTCATTCATTAATTTTAGTAACATTTTTGTTCTTTCGATTCTCTGTACACCAGATCATGTTGTCTGTAAATATAGATGGTTTACTTATCCTTTACAATTTAATCACCTTTTATTTACTTTTTTTGCCTAATCTTCCTGATTAGAAGCCTAAGCACAATGTCAAATTGAAATGACAGAAATGGGCCTTCTCATCTGGGGCCTGTCCTTCTGGAGAAGGCTTTGAGTCTTTCACACTGAGTATGCTGTGAGCAGTGAGGATTTTTTAATAGCAGTATTGCAGCCATTATCTAGTTTAAGGAAATTCCCTTATATTTCTGGTTTATTATTTTTTCCATGAAGTAGTTTTGGATCTTATCAAGTAATTTTTCTGTGTCCCCTGAGATAATTATCAGGCTTTTTGGCCCTGCCCTATAGATGAAGTGTGGTAATTGACTCTTTTTCACAAAGTCTGCACTGCTGTGGTATGGACACCTTCTGTCTATAGCTGGATTCAGTCTGTGAGTGTTTTGCTGAGCATCCTGTGTCTCTGCATAAGAGTTATTGGCTGCAGTTTTCTTTTCTTGGGAAATTATCAGATTTTAGTGTCAGGGCAACATGACTGAATTGAAAAATGTTCACTTCTTTCTATTTTTTTGAGAATTTAATGAAAATTTGATATTAATTCTTTAAATTCTGATGAAAGTCACCAGTGACACCACTTAGTCTTGGGCTTTTCTTTGTAGGAATTTTTAACCTATGTATTTAATCTCTTTTCTTGTTGTAGTTCTAATCAGATTTCTTATTTCTTCATAGGTCAGTTTTGATAGTTTATATCTTTCTAGAAACTTGTACATTTGTTACATAAGTTATTGGGATGCAGTAGTTCCTAATATCTCTTTTATTCTTTATTTTTTTCCAAATCCATTTTATTTCAAGGATAAGAAGAAAACAAGAAGTAGAAAAAAAACTAAAACAAAATTTCAAAATACATCAATCAAGGGGCAACAATAGTACATATATTGCACATTGTCATCCCCAAAACATTCACTAAGAGCATAAGACATCTGCATTTAATTGTCCGAACAATACCAGCACAAATCTTTCTTTTTAGTGAACTCAGAATAATTAGTAGTATAACTATCTTAACTATTTTTATATACATAAACATACACATATGCATATGTTTTTTCTTTCAGCTTCTCACACTAATGAAACAATACAATGTTTACACATGTGTGTTTTATTTATTTCAGGTATGAGTATTATGTTCTCAACATGCATCCATTTACCTATAAAAGTCTTCAGCTTATCCTTCTTTATGGCTGAGTAGTATTCCATTATATAAACATACATCTTTTTTTTTTTTTTTTTTGGTTCAGGAATCAAACTCATAACCTTGTCCTTGCCAGGCAGGCACTTATGCTATTGAGGTATATCCCTGGCCCCAAAATACATCTTTTTATCCATTCCTCAGTCAATGGGTATTTAGATGGTTTTCAAGATCTGGCTATTACAAACTGCGCTGCTATAAAAATGGGTGCACATAAGTCACTGATGTTTTAAATTCTTTTAGGAAGATACCCAGATGGGGAATAGCTGGCTTGAATGGGACCTCTAGTCCTAGTGTTTTGAGGATTCTCCACACAGATTTCCACAGTGGTTGCACCAGTATACACTCCCACTAACAGAGGAGAAGAGTTCCTTTCTCCCCATACCCCCTCCAGCATCAATTATTGCTTGACTTCTTGATAATAGCATTGCCTCTGGGATGAGGTGGAATCTCATCCCAGAATTTGCATCTCTTGAATTGGCCAGTGATGACTATTTATTCACATATTTACTTGCTGTTTGTATTTCTTCACCTGAGAAGTGTGTGTTCATCTCAGATGCCCAGTTTTGGATTGGGTCTTTAAATCTGGGAGGACTGATTTTTTTTTTTTTTAGTTCTTTAAATGTTCTTGATAATAATCCTTTGTCTGAGGAACAGCTGGCAAACATTTTCTCCCACATTGCAGGTTGTCTCTTCATTCTGTGGGTGGTTTCCCTTGCTGTGCAAAAGCTTCTCAGTAGGATGATTCTTTGTGATAGTTCCTGTGCAATCAGAGTTTTGTTCATAAAGTCTTTGCCTACACCAATGTCTTCAAGAGTTTTATCGACTCTATCTTCCAGCAGATTTAATGTTTCTGTTTTAATATAAAGATCTTTGAACCTTTTGATTTTAGCTTAGTACATGGTGAAAGATATGGGTCCAGTTTTAGTCTTCAGCATGTGGAAAGCCAGTTTTGCCAGCACCATTTATTAAGGAGGCTCTCTTTCTTCCAGTGAATATGTTTGGCATCTTTGTCAAAAATAAGGTGACTTAGTGTGTCTGGATTTGCTTCTGCATCTTCTAATCTGTTCCATTGATCTTCAGGTCAGTTTTTCTGCCAGTACCACACTGTTTTTATCACTGTAGCTTTATAGTATAATTGCAAGTCAGGCATGGAGATGCCCCTGTCTTGTCTTTGTTGTCCAGGATCACTTTTGTTATTCTAGGTCTCTTCTCATTCCAGATTAATTTTAGGATTGTTTTTCTTTAATTCTATGAGATATACTATTGGAATTGTGATTGGGATTACATTGAATTTGTATAACAGTTTTGGAAGTATGGCCATTTTCACTACATTGGTTCTTCTTAATGGGATATCTCTCCATTTTCTAATATCCTCTTCAATCTCCTTTTTTAGAGTACTGTAGTTTTCAACGTAGAGGTCTTTTACATCCTTTGTTAGACTGTTTCCTAGGTATTTAATTTTTTGGATACTACTGTAAAGGGTACAGTTTCCCTAATTTCTCTCTCAGTGAGTTTGTTATTTGTATATAGGAAGGTTATTGATTTTTGAGTGTTGACTTTGTAACCAGCTATGTCACTGAATTTGCTTATTAAATCTAGAAGACTTTTGGTGGAGTTCTTGGGATAACTTCTTCCTTTCCTATTTTTATTCCTTTTATTTCTTTCTCTTGTCTAATTGCTCCTGCTAACGTTTCCAGGACTATGTTGAATAAGAGTGGAGATAGTGGACATCCTTGCCTTGTTTCTGATTTTAGAGAGAAAATTTTCAATTTTTGTCCATTTAGTATGATGATGGCTAATGGTCTGTGATAGATGGCCTTTATCATGTAAAGACCATCTATTCCAATTCTTTATAAGGTTTTTATCAAGAATGGATGTTGGACTTTATCAAAAGCCTTTTCTGTATCTATTGAAATGATCATATAATTTTTGTCCTTGGCTCTGTTAATATGGTGTATTTCATTTATGGATTTGTGTATATTAAGCCATCCCTGCATCCCTGGGATGAATCCTACTTGGTCATAGTGTACAATCTTCTTGATGGTTTGCTGAATTCTGTTTGCCAGTATCTTATTGAGGATTTTTGCATTAGTGTTCATGAAAGAGATTAGCCTGTAATTCTCTTCCTTAATGGGCCTTTGTTTGGTTTTGGTATCAGAGTAATGCTTGCTTCAAGGAATGAATTTAGAAGTACTGCTTTTCATTCAATTTCATTAAAGAGTTTGAGAAATAGTGGTGTTAGGTCTTCTCTAAATTTCTTGTAGAATTCAGCAGTGAATCCTTCAGGGCCTGGGCTTTTCTTTGTTGATAGGTTTTTAATTTCATCTTCAATTTCATTTTTTGATAGTGGGTTATTTAGAATTTTTATATCTTCTTGATTCAGCTTTGGTAATTCATATGCATCTAGGTACTCTTTTATTCTTTAATTTTGTGATTTGTATTCTTTTTCTCAGATTTGCTAGAAGCTTGTAAATTGTATCGTTTTTTACTAAGAAGCTTTGGTAAATGCACCATCATCCTGTGATGCTCTTGTTTTTAGTAAGTCTCTCTGTGGCTGTCTCACTGCCTGAGTTTTCTGTGGTGACATTTACTTTAGCAGATGTCACACCCAACTGTTAGGATCCACTAATTGCTGACTTACTGCTCTACTGCTTTTTGGCAATGCCATGGTACACAAATTGTTCCATGGTCTGATACAAATGAAGTCAAGTTCCTTGTTATGAGCCTAGTCTTTGAGGTTTGTTCTGACCCAAGTAAGGCTCTTTTCACCTGCCTCCTCCTCTGCCTGTCTCTGATAAACAAACCGGCCCACATGTGGCTACCAATCTCCTTACTACCAAATTCTTCATGTTTCAAACCTGAACTTTACCATACTCCTCTAAATAATGTTTGTTCAGTTGGGGAGAATGTTAGAACTCTGCTCTTGTAGCCTAATCATCCTCCTTGGCCAAATGTCTGCACCATTGCTCTGCAGCTGGAGTTTAGAACTGTGGAAGACCACATGGATGGCTATCCTTGAAAGAAGAACATTTGTCTCCATTTTGGCTAAACCCAGCCCTAATCCAGGCATTGATATGTACAGAGCTGGTTAGGGCCTTTCTTTATGTCCTCATTTGCATGGCTTTAAACAATGCAAATGGGTCTAGTTGAGGTGCTGATGTGTAGTGTTTAAAGTAATGGGCAGGTCAGTGATTCTCCACCTAGCGCTCCCAAGTAGTGTACCTGACCTAGGCCAAATGATGCTGTGCTGTCAGCTGAGACTGAGGTTCAAAAAGTAACCCGAGTTGTCTCAGGGCGTGAAAACTACACATTAAAGCTGAAGCACAAACCCAAGACACAAGATACTTCCTCAGACTGTGTTATGCAGATTACTCTTTCTGCATGCCTCACCTTGCGTATTGCAGAGGTTCTACCTGCCTCCTACCTAGTCCAGCTCACAGTACTCGCGTACTTCCTGCCACTCTCAGTCACTCATCCCTGAGCCACTGCTCTCTTCACAAATTAACAAAATCCAGGTTTGGCCCTGGATTGGGGTATTTGTTCCGTTTAGCCATTGTTGTGACTGGACTTAGGATCCCTTTGGCTCCCTGCCATGGTAGATATGTTTCTGTGTCTTTATTCTTGCCATGGGTTATACTGGAAGTGGTGGATGGATTACTTATTGGAATTCTAATAATTTTTCTCTGGGATTAGAAATGTGGACTCTTCTGAACCATGACAAGGCCAACAGAGATGGATCTGTAAAAGAATTCTGCTTCTCTCAAAATGACGTTCTTACTTTACAAGCAAGGCACTATGGTTTTCTTGACCTGTCTGCTGGCATGATTCCTCTGCCTATGAGTGACAAGGGGTGAGTGTGCTGTGGACCCCAGTATTCCAAACCTTCCATAACTGGGCTATAGCCTCTGTCCCATAAGTGGAGGTTAAGGAAAGAAAGGAAGTCTCGAACCCTCAGTCATACTTACCTGAAATTGAGCTTCTGCAAAATGGAGTTAAGGAGGATCGTAGATGTTGAAAGTTCTCTCTCTACTAGGTAGATCCTGCTGCCCTTCACTCAGAGCTTGAGGAAGAGGGTGTCCCTGATTTGCCCTTTTTAGGGTGTATTCTCTGTCACAGTGAACTAGGGATGGGAGAGAAGAAGAGAACAGATCAGGCTTACCTCTTATAGACTCTCTGTTCTTACTAATATTTAGGTTGCTCCAAAATAAATATTTGTCTGCTTTATGCCATAAGAAAAATTTCCAGGAACATTAATTTAAAAAAACAATTATCATGAGTTATGATTATTTTGCTGGAGAAAGGATCCACAGAGGTCCTTATATTATCCTTTCAGAAGTTATCCCCAGTATACATTAAGTTTGGCTTCAAATAACTTCAGGCACATCCTGTGCTTGTCCAGTTGACCCTTATCATACTAGTCAGTATTATCTTATAATACTGCTCTTCATTTTTATTTTCAAAAATTCTTTTAAAAATACCCATGGAATCTACAACAATATCAGCTTGAATGCATTCCTATCTTGTCTAAAATATCCATGAATGTCCAAACTCTACACTCATACCTTGTTTCATTACCTGCATAGCCTATATCACTATTAGGCATACTATTAAATATTTCCAGCTTTCTTTTCTATCTTCTCTGCCTTGTGAGCTACATGACTGAAAGAATTTGGCCTGCATATCCAGAACATAGAATAGTACTAGGCACTTGTTAGAGGCTATGAAAATATATAGTGGATTTCTTTTGTTTTTCCCCTCTTTATCTGAGGCAGACATTAATTGTTTCCCGATATCATTCTCTTGTCTTTTAGAAGTTCCTAATTGCAGGCAGCAAAATTAATTCCTTTCTTAACTCCCTTGCAGCTATATATGTCCACATGACTGCATTTTGATATGTGAGTTGAAATGGAAGCATCATGGGGAAGATCCAGTGAGCATTTGCATTTATTTCCAATGGCTGCTGTGACAATTTACCACAAACTAATGGTTTAAAACAACACACACTCACTTATAGCTGTAGAGTTCAGGAGTCCAACATCAATTTCAATGGGCTGAACTCAGAGTCCACTGGGCCACAGTTCCTCTAGAGATGCTAAAAAAGAATGCATTTCCTTGATCTTTCTAGTGTCTAGAGTCTGTGACTTGGCCCCTTTCTCCATTTTCAAAGCCAACAGTGTGCTCGCTCACGTCAGACATCACACTGCTACAGGTAAACATCTCCACTTGCCTCCAGCTTAGGAGGACTCTTGTAGCTCCCTTATTGTTAGGGTTTGGGTCTTAAATATTTTCCCAAATAACATATGTTAAAGGCTTGAGCTTCAGTGCAGCACTGTACTGGTGTAGGGCCCTTGAGGGATGATTTGATCCTGGAGGCTCTGACCTCATGCATAGACTTGTAGATTTGTAGAAGAGGTTACTGGGAGGTGAAGGAAGCTTTAGGTGGTGGGGCTTGTTTGGAGGGAGCACATGGGAGCATGCTCATGAAGCATGTGTTCTGTGCCTACCCGCTCCATTTCCAGCCACCATGAGATGAGCAGCTCTCCTCCACCATGCTCTCTGTCCACGATGTTTTTCGCCTTAGCCCAGGTCCCAAAACTCAGGTTCCAGATGTGGAGTGGAACCTCTGAACCCATAGACCAAAATGATTTCTTTCCTTCTTCAAGTTGATTTTTTCAGGTACTTTGTCACAACGATGAAAAGCTAACACAGTAATGTTTACCTGTGTAATCTTTCCATTTTAAAGTTCTAAATTTAATCACACCCGTGAGTACCTTTTGCTATTTAATGTAAAATTTAGGGTTCCTACAGATTATGATATGAATGTCTTCAGGGACTATTATCCAGTATCCTACAGCTTCTGCTGGTCAAATGCATCATCTAATGGCTGGAACTCTAGCAGCTACTTGGACCATGAGGATGAGTATCTCAGCACAGGGATGGTTTTAGCACAAACCTAGGAAGAAAGTAGGGTTTTAACGAATTTTTGACACTACTACAGTAGCCCTGGGCTAACACTGGAATTTTGTTTGGGTAGTAAAATGTGGCACAAGTTAGATTGTTCACTTCTAAGTCTATGCCTTAAGAAGTCTTGCAAATTTTGCTTTCTCTTAAAATGTTGACACTAGTCTAGCCACAAGGCTGGCATAACTCATTAGAAGACAAAAGACCGGTGGTCTCAGCAGCTCATGGTCCCAAGGCAGGAACTAGACAACCTCTGGGTATGTGAGTGAGACCATCCTTGACCAGTCTACCCAGACAGTCTTCCAGCTGACCGCAGGCAGGTACATTACCTAGCCCAGCCAAGGCCAGCTGGGCTGGCTAGGATCAGCAGAACTGCCCTCCTGACCTGCAGACCCTGCTCCAAACCTCTGCCCTGTGAGTACTCTGTACACTGCCATAAGTCACTGAAAAGCTACCAGAAAGTGTAGCATCAAAGTGTGGCACAAACACGGAGGATTATACAGAATTTTGAATTACCTTTTCATTTCATCTAAATGTGATACACATAAACTAGTGGTATAGAAGATCACTTAGAAACACCAGAAGCAAGCTTAAAAAAATTAATAAACACACATTAAATGTGTGTCTGTTAGAAAACACTGGTTTCCTATGAACAACAATTAAATGAAGATTTTGCCCTCAGCAAGCTGCTTATATAAAAGTGTCCCACTTGGAAATATTTACAAAGCCACAAATTAAGAGGAAGTAGTACAACCTGTGGCATTGGCAAGCAAGGGCCTGAGGTTGGGGAAACACTAGGAAGATAAGAGACCTGAACTTGGCTACCTACCCAACGTGCTGGCCTCAGCACTTGGCAGTCCTGAAGGAACTTCACTTCTCAGCCTGGGGCATGGAGGCTAGCGGGGCTTGAGGACAGGTTGAGGAAAACAATTATGTCAGATAATACAGCTCTGTGGGCTCATGGGCATCTTAGGTGTTGTGTGTGTGTGTGTGTGTCTGTGTCTCTCTGTGTCTGTGTGTGTGTGTGTCTGTGTCTCTGTGTGTGTGTGTGCACGCATGTGCGGGGCTGCAGACATACATTACTTGGTATTTACACAGGTTCTTATCTGAGGATCTCATTACCCCTCACAGGCTTTAATTAAACCCTACAATAGCCTTGATGAAACGCCTATTATTTTAGGTGGGTAAGTTGAGACAGTCTTAATCAACCTCCTCAAACGGATGAGGTAACCTGCCTAAGGACAGATAGGAAGCGGTTAGCTGGGCTGCTCACATCAGCGGGAAGTCTTTCTAGTTGGTTTCAACTCTCACTACCTTTCCAGAGAGCCGGAGGGAGAAGAAAATTAACTCCTGTAAGCTGTTTCTTGGTGTGAAATCATCTCTCCCCTGGACTTCCCTCAGACAACACAGGGAAGTAGTTTGTTTGCTGGCCTTTTTCTCTTTCTTGGTCCTGCTTCCTGTGGAAAGGATCCCAAACAAAAATGTCCTCTCGAGACGTGTGCTGGAATGACATACCCGTTGCACAGAATTTGTGCTATTATGGAGCCTTTTAATCCCTTATTTTAAAAAACCTTTGTCAGTGTAAACATGTTTGAAGCATTGGGTTCTCCCTGCGGGGGTAATGATCAGTGGCCACGCATAATCTTGGGCTCATTTAGACTTCCTGGAACCGGGTGTTCAAATCTTGCCAGGTCAACTCAGGCTTTTGTTCTACCAAATTAGATAAATCAAATTGAGCAGAAGACAGTTTACCCTGTCAGACTTGTTGGCTAAGACTTTGGAAACCAAGTGTCTAATTTAAAAGTCTCAGGATGCTGGTTCTTTGAGAAAAGTGGTTGAGTTTACTTTGGATCACTAGATCAAAGCTAAATACTGCTAGTTAAGCACCTTTTAAAAAGGACTAATAATATTTTCTTTTGGAAGCTTTTGCCAGATTTTTTAAAAATAGCAGCTGTATATGAATGTTGTCTAGATTATCAGGCTGATTTTCTTTATTGTTCAGTTTTCAGTGAAACACACATACTTGAATGATTCTTTTGGGGGAAATTTTCTGGGGGGTGTGGTATTGGGATTTGAAACTAATGCCTCATGCATGCTAGGCAAGTGGTCTACCACTGATATATTACCAGCCCCCAAATTATTATTAATACACATAATTGACTCCCTTATACCTTTCATTAGATGCTCCTACTGTCTACAACCTCAGACTCATGGAGGCTCATGGACAGAGATCATTAGCAACCAGTAACACTATCAGCATTTTGATTATCACCATTCCATTTTTCTTGACTTTGGAGGAGTCTCTCCAGGAATCTTTGACTTAAATTGAGTCTGATACCCACTGTTTAGCTCACACAGCTATTGTGAACAGACTGTATGCAAAAATATTTTGGAAATATGCAGTTATGCAGCTATGAAGGGTTATTTATTTATGTAATGATCCTTACTATATTCATTACTTATGTGTTCATGTCTAGTGTCAGAATAGGTCTGGAGAAAGGAGGCTCCTAAGTACTTCAAATTCCTCCCCTTGGTTGCAAGTAACAGAAACTTCACCATAAACTGTTTTAAAATAAAAAAGGTAATTGAGTGGCTTGTGGCAGGGTTAGTTTCCATGATTAAGAAGATGTCATTGGGATAATGTGACTAGTACTAATTTGGCTATGTGTGTTCATAGCATTGTAGTTACTTTTTTAATTCCTTGTCTGCTGGAGACACAATCTATGGCACTTATGAAGAAATGAAATAATGTCTGAGATTTTCATTCACATATCCCAGCAAGAGAAAAAGAGGAAAGAAAGCTCAGAATAAGGCAGGATGTATTTCAAAATGTTGGCAAGTGCTCAACCTCCATGGCACACACCAGAGGGTGGCTCATGGTGTACATCTCTTTTGTCGTAGCACATTTGCAAATGTTCGCAGCAGGAGAGAGCCAAGTATTCCTGAAGGCCAACACCAGTCACGAAGGCCACTGCTCACCCCCTGGCCCTTCCTCACGTGCTCTGTGCTCTGTGGGGTGAGTTTCCTCTGAGTGGTAACCGTGCAAGAGCACTGCCTTTCCCATTGGCTCATCAAAATTCTCAGAAAGATCTAATCATGCTGACCTGGGTCATGTCCTCTTCTCTGACCAAGAGACGAAGGTGACATGGTAGCTTAGAGAGTGTCAGGCCGTGTGGCACAGTGCTTCCACTTAACAGGACACCTGGAGCCCACACACTGGCTGTCACCTGCCGTGGCTCAGGCCTGAGCTAATGGCTCCTTCATTCATCTGGAACTCAAATTTCTAATTTCAAAAATGAGGATGACAATAACAGTCTCTATGGAACAATGGGACAGAGAAGATTAAATGGGTTAATACACATGTGAGAAAGGTATCGAGTGCTCCATAAATGTTAAATAACTAACCATGCAATTATTCTCTGCCAGTCCCGGTAAAGGTAAGATCAATCCTTTCCTGTGCAGCCATGCACAGGTGTGAGTGGTCAGGAGTGAAAGGGAGCTGGTCTTCAGGAGATGCGACTCTGGGACTGGCAACTGGCAGGAAGAAACGCTCTTCACTGCAGACACCAGCCATTGCGTGCCTGTGCTTCACTCTGTGATAAACCTTCCCATTGCAGAGAATTCAGAATAAATTTATTCCACTTCTGGTAAAATGACCTTTAGCCTCAGTTTTAAAATATGTCAACTAACACTACTTTTCTAGATGCCATCTACAACTCTCCTCCCAGGGACATTGATTTATATGAAGATAGAACTTGCACTACAAGATGTGATCAAAAAGAACAACGAATGATTTTTTAAAAATCTTATTGTAGTAAAAGACACATTACCTTTAATCCCCTTCATAATACTTCCTCTCCTTTTGACCACATTTATCCCACTGCTCTCGCCACTTTCTGAAGCAGTTCTGGAAGTCTTTTGAATGTCACTAGTTGCAGTCTCATGGCCACCTCAATGTCCAGAGTCAACTCGAAGCATTACCTTTCATGGTTACTTTGACTTTGAGGAAGAGCTAGAGGTTGTACAGTACTGGATCCAGAGAATAAGGTGGAAGAAATGCCACAATGACTTTATAAGCTCAGCCTTCTGTTGGATTGCAGGGGAAGCAGCATTCACCATACTTTTTATCATACCTAATAAACATACCCATGAAAGAGAATTTTCAAAAATGCTTCAGAAAATGACAAGAATGATTGAAGTATGTCTGAAGCAAGCGAGAATATTTCAGGGGAGGAAGCAATGATACTGTGTCCTTCAGTGTAATATTTTTAAAATGCAAACATTCACTATACATTTTGATCACACTTCATAACATTAGTCTTACCTATTGTTAAAATGAGGTCAGTGGGATTTTAATTTAACATTCTAGTGGCTAGTCAATCTTTGACTTAAGAAATGGAAATGTCAAATCCATTTAATTTAAATAATTACTTAATTGAAATAATGCCCTTTACTTTAAATAATTCATTTGCCTTAGATCATAAGCAAGTTGGGGGTGATGACTGTATTATGCGTCTTTTTTACTGCAGCACCTCCAGCAAAAAGTATTTCTAGTTCCACAAAATGTTTATCAACTCTGCACTTGGCCCTAAGGACACAATGGTAAACGAGAGAGAGACAGCATTCTTGGCCAATATATTTAATAGAAACAAGGAAATGCTAAAAACCACCAAGGCTCCAGTATGGCAACTTCTATGCTGGAGGAACTCCAGAGAAATGTGAGAACATCTGTCTTGGTCACAGACTCAGTGATATTCCCTGGTGGAGAGAAGGATGAGTGGAAATTGAAAGAATGGCCTGTGACAATGAGTGAACACGGATACTTCACAAGGCAGTCCAGGGACCCTGCTTGGACATGACCCATGGCACAGGGACTCCATCTGTTTCCCCAGAGCTGGAACAGTTCAGGCGCAGCAGCTACAAGCACATGCGTCACAGACCTCTGCTGCAGGGAGTGTGCCTGATCCTTAGCTGCAGCCCCTGAGCCACCTGCCTGCATGTCAGTGGAGGCCATTCTGCCTTGGGGCTTCTGGCCGTGACTGGCATAGCACAGATACCAAGACCAACTCATTCCTGAGGGCAAGAGCTCTTCGCATGGGCAGCTTTGACTGGAGGACTCTTCTGTGGCCTTCCAGAGCACCCACCGCAGTCTAGATCTTTCCTTCCACTCTTCCTGGCCTCCTGCTTTTCTCACAGGGTCAGGCTTCTGAAGAATCCTGCTCACTCCAGCTGCCCCCCAACCCCCTTCCACCTGCCTTTCTACGACCTAAATGCTTGTGCATATATTCCCTCCACAGTCTTCTGCTCAGAGGACCCACACTGACAACTCTAGATCACTAGATATGCAATTTAGTGTCTGCATTAGGGAGATGGCATTATTATAAATTATTTTTCCTGTGAGCCAGGTAAGCATATGCATGGAATCCCAAATAATATCCAGTGGATTTTTTCCTTAAGGTTGAAGAAATTATCATGAGCCAGGTGGTAGCAAGTTTGTAATCAAAGAAATAGAGAAACGAGGGTAGGGGAAGAGATAGGTGAAAGTGAAAGGAGATGAGAGACAGGTAAGAAGGAAAGGGAAGGAAAAGAGCAGAAAGCAAAAAGAGGAATAGCAAAAGAGTGTAAGATGGGCATGTGGCGGAGGTGGGGGAAGGAGAAATATGGTGCCTCTTTAACTTAGGCGGAATGACAATCTCTGGCTCTTGGACCAGGTTCCATCATTCTAATAGAAAGGAACTCATGTAATCATTAAAATCCAGAACAGAGACAGGCACTTTTAGCAATAGGAATATAGAAGACAGGCCATTATGGCTTATAGACTATAAATTCAGTGTTTGTCTTCTGGAGTTCAAAATACTTGATTTTTTTTTGTAGATTTTTCTTTGGAGGTCAAGTCACATGGGAACCTTACCCCCACTTCTCCTTAGACACAAATATTCCTCTACAAATATTCAAAAGCAAAACTGGAGGTGATCAACACTGATTTCAGTCTGGGCCTGACATTAGACCCAAGAAGCAGTTCAGCCTAGATACAACGCTGGGACTTTGGTCTGCACCATCTGACATGGTACTCATGATTTCTGTGTGTCTATTTGCAGTTAAATCATCACAATTTATTTATAAATTTATAAATTATTGTCATCTGGGGAAAGGAAAAGATGGTGTATTGATAGACAACACTATACAGAGCCTCCCCTGAGAGAGACAACGCATGCTGCTATAAAATGCCCTGGAGAGGTCTGGACAGAGGGAGATATATTCCTCTCAACCTAGGAAGAAACTAAAGGCCAAAGATATGATCAAACACGGTACATTGCAGAAGCTGAGATTAGTGGCCACAGTACTCTCCAGCCACCTGAATTCGTGCCACTGCCGCGACTGGCCAGAGCAGCCCGAACCCGCTGGAACACTCAAAACCACACAGCTGCAACTAACCAGTTGTGCTGAAGACTGATGTTGGCAAGCCCAATGGAGAGGGAAGCCATCAAGAGACCTCCATTAAACCTCTGTGAGTGCTGGGAATAAGACCCCCACCATGGGAAGGGCGTGACCAAATGGACAACATGTTGGAATTGGGCAGGAGGAGCCTGAACTAGGAATGACAGTGACTTCAGTTGGTTGCTCCTTTCCCAGAGCACACTGGTGGGGTCTGCTTGGCCTGGGTCATGCCCCTGGCCAGGACCCAAAAAGCTGTCCCAAACTGATTCCCGATGTGTAGCACACACTAACCCAGTGAAGGCCCCCAAAGATTGACTGGCCTGCTGGGGAGGAGCCAGCATATGCAGCCCCTGCCTACACCTCAATGACCAAAAGCAAACAGGAGAAGGCAGAAATCCCTCACCAGGGTGCTTCAGAAGACCCATAACCAACAAGGAAAGGGGCTGAGACCTCCATTATACACCTGTATGGAAGAAACCAAAAACATGACAAGAGAAAGAAACAGGAAAAAGCCCCTGGCCCAAAACCCTGAGAACATTGATCCAGGAGAGGGAAAAACAAAAGAGACCGAGGGCAGCAAACATGCAACATCAGACACGGCTTCAATGGACATTAAGAGATATCTTTGGGACCTTGTAGATAAGCTCAAAACTGAAATTTTAAATCAGGTAAAGCAAGATATAAGTAGATTAATAAAAGAAATGCTAATCATCTCTCAAGAAGACACAGATGGAAGAAGGGAGGAACACAAAAAAAGGATAGAAACATTCGATAAAGAATATAAAGAAAACTTAGAATACATGAAGCAGATTCAAAGAGATTACCAAGAAATTAAAAACTCCATTGAAAGCTGGCAAAACTGCTTAAAAGAAACTAAGGATAGACTACCAAAACTTGAAGTCAAGTTTGCAATGTGTAATCATGAAAGGAAAGATCTTTTAAAAATAACAAGGAAACAGGCAGTAACAATACAAAGGCTAGAAGGTGACAAGAGGATCTATAACTTAAGAATAAGAAATGTGAGTGAAGATGCAGGAATAAAAACAGGCAAATTACAAAGGCTATTCATGGAAATAATTAAGGAAAACTTCCCAAGCGTAGGAAAAGGAAATGATATTCAGATATATGAGGCATACAGAACTCCAGCCACCTACAACCAAAACAGAAGTACAACTAGACATATAATAATCAAGATACCAGAAATTCAGTATAAAAACAGAATATTAGAAGCCATCAGAGAAAAGAAACAGATCACCTATAAAGGAAAACCCATCAAAATCACAGCAGACTTCTTGACACAGACCATCAGATCAAGAAGAGCTTAGAGCAAAGTATTCCAAGCCCTGAAAGAAAATAACCTCCAGCCCAGATTGATGTTCCCTGCAAAACTGTCACTAGAAATTAACGGAGAAACAAGATGCTTCCATGACAAAGAGGAATTGGGGGAATTTGTGAACACAAATCCAACCCTGCAGAGAACACTGAAGGACATTCTAGAGAGAGAGAAAAAAAATACCAGGATTTCAGGAACAGTGGCAGAAAGGCCTCAATGAATGGAGTAGGCAGTAGAATGAAGGAGAAAAGTAGACAAACAATGGCAGAAAAGTAGCATAGCAGAAATGAGGCAGAAAAGGTTGGCTATAATCTCTAACATAGATGGCCTTGATACACTTAAAAAAAAATACATGCAGAGTAGATCAGGAGGTAGGGTCCATCGAGATGCTCTGTATAGGAAATATAATCAACTTGAGAGAGGGTTTATGGACCGAAAATCAAATATGAGAAAACAATGGTCTATGTGACAGGGAGCCAGAGAGAAATAGGGGCAATTCAACCACCACCTGCAGATAGCATGGAAAGACAAGATACTTATATGCTATAATGAAGGAAAACCTTGAGGCTTTTGTAGGTAAAGGAATACAACCTGAGATCAAGTCTAGGAGTGAGAAGGTTCAAAACCACTTAGGTAAATAGCAGCTTGCCCCCTCATCTAGAAACTGAGGGAGTTGGTGGGACCCAAAATGCACAGCACCCTGTGGGAGTGAAAGGTGAGAAATAGCCTAAAAAAAGAAGGCAGAGGATATTGTTAATACTGTACCAGGATTTAAAACTCACACTACTCACACCACTCTGCTTAGATGGATTATATTCTGTTCCAGTTTGTTTACTTGTACTAGATTTGAGGGCATAGACGGTTATCCCAAAAATAGCAGGATATAGTACGATAATCATCCTTAATTTCCTATTAACTTAATCTGAAGTTCTGTATAACTTACACTATTTTACCATGACTGATCTTAATTGAATCTGGTTTGTTAGATTGCTGTTTTTTATTGACAGATTTTATGCAATCTGTTATGATTGATAATATCAAGTCTGAGAGTATAGGCAACTACATTGAAGATGACAAGATTCACTAGGATACCCACTCTGGTTTGATTATTACCTGCCTTTGAAGTTTTACATTGTCTATGATGTTTTGTTTTTGCTAATATTGTTATCTACTGCTATATTCAATTATATTGCTATATTCAAATATTCCTGATGATATCTTCAATTCTATTGAAGATAACTAGAGACAACACAGTAACCATTGTAGATCACCTTGTACTGTGGTTTTATATGACTTTTTGGTTTCGTGTTTTTATAGGAATTTGTTTTGTTTTGTCTTGCTATGTTTTGTTTTTCCCTCTAATACAGAAAGAATAGAAATACATATAGACTCGTGCATGTGTAGCTGTTTACAGTCTCACTGTTTGTCTACTTTGTATGCTTTAATTTTGTAACTTGAGCAACAATTTCTAAGAGGGCAATTATGTAATTTATCAACTAGCAATTTCTTACTGTTTAGCTTTTTTTTAAATTCTGTATTATTTCTACTCTTTTCCTGTTTTTTTCTCCTTACATAAAAAAATTTTAAAAATTATTGTCATTTGTTTAATTTAAAAATCAGCTCCACAGGTACACCAGCCACATTCAAGTACAGAATTCAAATACCACTTTGGAAAGTATGCACAGAGAATTTGTCACCGTTACAGGAGGTCCCTTTGCCCAAAGCTATGTTTGGTGGACAAAGGCATGGTAGGGAAAGCAGGAAAGAATGGAAGAGAGAGGGCCCTGGGGCACATGAAAATTGAAAGGCTGGTTCCATATTTGACTCTTATCTGTCAGCAAAGATTGTGGGATGTTACGATTAAAAAGCCCTTCCCACATATCCAACATGTCCTGGGTTCACAGTGGATTGGATTACATAACTTGAATCTCAAACTCAAATATATTAAGTAGATGTTCTGTGTACAGATAGGAATCCTGGTTTCTCATCCATGGAGTCAACCACTGCAAATTGAATATATTCTAAAAACACAAATCATGTCCAAATCATTTTGTCCTACTCTTTTCCCCCTAAACAATACATACAATTATTTCAACAGCATTTGCATTACACAATAAATAATCTTGAGGTGATTTAAGATACATGGGAGGATGTGAATTTTCAAATTCTGCCATTCTCTATAAGGGGTTTGGACACCCAAGGGTTTCTGTGTGTGTGCTGGTCATGAAATAGAATGAAACAAATTCCTTGCAGGTATCAAGGGATGCTGACAGAAAAAAAAAACTGGCTGGTTTTGCTATGCTTTCTTCTTAACTTGGGGTTTGTTGAGCCAGAGCTACTGACAATTAGGCCCAGGTTGCACGTGCTGTCCTGCAGTTCATGGGGTGCTCAGTAACATCTCTGGCCCCTGCCTACCAGATGCCAGTAGCAGTCTCCGCTCCCCCCTTCCCAGCCTACTCCCACCACACAGTGAAAAATATCTCAGACATTACTCCATGTCGGCTGACAGGAATAGTCACTGCTTGGTGAAAGTCAATGATGTCAAATGAGACATGTGATATCCGTGATGCGTACAAACAATCTCAGTCCTCGTCAAAAGGTAAGTGCTACCTCCTGACCCCAGATCTAACTGGGAAGTGGCTTATGCCTGACTAACAGCACTTTGCTTAGAGAAGCTCATGACAGAGCTCAGCTATGAGCAACGGTGTGCCCTGTCCTTGGTGCTTAGTCCCCTGAGTCCTGATGTGTCATTGCAGTTGACTTCACCCAGATGGAGAAACCAGGTACTTTGCTGTATCTACAGATATGTGAATAGCCTAAATGCATGTTTTCTTTTTTGGTATTGAAGGAAGATTCTAGAAGAAATTTCATTGCCACATTCATTTTAAAGAACACCCACACTGTCAAAAGTCTAAATAACTACATATTTCACTCTCCTCTAAAAACGGCAGGCACTAAACAATGCAACGCTGTGTTCTAACGGGAAGATCTTCCTACTCAGTTCTAACTCAAAAATATATCTGCTGACATCCATACTTTGTGAAATAATTTCTGTGCGATAATTATGTATCCTGGACAGAAGTCCCAGCACATTTGTCTGGAACACTTACTATACTCCCACTGTCTTGGGAGTTTTTAATTCTGTCACTGCCAAGAAAAAGAAATATCAGCCTCTCAGAATAAGATACTTACAGTAGATTTTGTGCATGAAGATGATCACAACTATGACTTTAAGACTTAGATTTTTTTTCCCTCCCTCATCTATAGACATCACTGCTGAAATTTCTCTGGCCTCCCTCTACTGAAGGAAAGACCGTTTCCCTAACACACAGGCACTGTGTATTCTCTCAACACTTCTGATTGTATCCTGCACATGTTATGCCCTCAATAAATTATTTGTTCATGTAGAGCCTAACTCCAAACATTCCGAGTGCATTGCTGTAAAACGTGGACCTCCCAACCCGAAAGATCTGCTTTCCCATAGTAAAGGAAAAAGTATGCCTGTGAGATTCAGCTGTGTCCCGTGTAAGAATCCAAACCTGTTCTTCAGACTCTTCGCATCTCTTGTTAGTTATGTGCAAGGCAATCTTGCTAGTTTTCTGTTTTCAATAGCTTCAATTTTCTCATCAATAAATTAAAACTAATTGATAATGCTGCATTACTCTGGGGCCTAAATGAGAAAGCCTACACAAGACTTGGGCATACTGCCTGGCAGCAGAAATTGCCGTCTGAATGTTAGCTATTATTTATATATTTTGATTACCACAGATCTGAACACATTTTTAATTCTCTTAAAAATAATTTTTAATCTCTTTTTTTCTATTTGAAATTGCTCTCCCCAACACTCAGCCTGAGATTTGCAATGAACTTTGAGATCCGAGGAAGTCTTTTCTAGACATGTATGTGTGACTCAGAATCAATCACAGCTTCCCCAACAGACCACTTGCTCAGCACAGTCCACTTATACTCCTAAAAAAACCAAGCAACAACCCACAACAAGTACATGCTAACTTTTAAGAAGAGATGCGGTACAAATGGTATGAATTAAGTACAGAACTTAATAATTCCTTTTAGGTCTTGAATTTATAGATCAATGTGAGATGGACTGAATATAAATATGATACAGTCTTGCCATATATAAATATGATTTCTCATTTACTTATGATTTTCTAATTCTTCAATAATTTTATAATTATTTTAGCCTTAAATTTACATACCTATTGTTAGGTTTGTTTTTAGGGACTGTTTAGTGTTTGGTTGCTTGTTTGTTGTTTTGTGGTTTATCTTTGGTGCTTAGCAGTGAACCTAGGGTAGCCTTCCCACTGAGCTACATCCCAAGTGGTTATTGTTTTGTTTTGTTTTGTCTTTTGAGACAGGGTCTCATAAAGTGACTAAGTTGTCTCAACCAGGATTAAATTTGTCATTCTCCAGCCTCAGCCTACCAGAGTGCAGGTGGGATTTCAGGTATGTGCCATCATGCCCATCTTGGGACATTATAGTTGTTATGCATTTATGGCATGGGTCATCATATCGTTAAGATTACTAGTTGGTTAAAGTAAGATGGCATTGCTTTTACATATTGATCTAATACCCTGAAAGCGTGTTGAACTCTTTAACTAGGACTGTGGCTTAGTTACTTTCTTATTGCTGGAACAAAATATCTGATACCCACAACTTAAAGAAGGAAAGGTTTAGCTCAAAGTTTGTAGAGGATTCAGTCCATAGCTGACTGGTTCAGGGCAGGGGAGCATGGCAGAGGGGCATCACAGAGGAGAAACTGTCTGCGGCACAGCAGGTAGGAGGCAGCAAACCTTTCTTCTGTCCTGTTTTATTCCACACAGGCCACAAGCCTATTGGTTGGTGCCACCACACCCAGTGTGGATTTTCCTTCTTCAGTATGTCCATTATTCACACACAGAGCTGTGTTAAACCAATCAGTGGACAGACCCAGTATCACACACCATGATCCAGTCACCTCCCAAAAGCCCTGTCTGTGAGCCCATGAGGTTTTGGAGGGACATCTAGGCACAAGCCATAACATGCTATGATAGTTAAGCTTAACTGATCCAACTCGATTGGCTTGGGGGTTGTTGAAGCCCTCTTTTGAGTGTGTCTAGTGGACCTTGCCTCCTTCTGTTTCCCTGACGCTGTTTACCTGCTCTGCTTTGTGGCCGCCGTGAACTAGGCAATTTTGCTCTATCTAAGCCCTAACTGTGATATTTCTTTCTTGGAGCCAGCCAACCTTATACTGAATCCCTTGAAATCATGTTCCAAATTAAGCTTCTCCTTAAACTGTAGGTATCAGATATTATGTCTTAGCAAAGAGAAAGTTAGACAATTTGCATATTATCTTAGCTTTCTAATGTTGGCAGTTATATGCAAATAAACACAGGTCTTTCGCTTTGCTTTCCTCATGTATTTTATTTTCTCCTTTTATTTAGTTGGGTAGAACATCCAATTAATGCTAAATGTAAATAATACCCAAATGCAATATCTATTTGTATTATACTGATTCAGAAAGAATGTTTTTAATGTTTAGCCACTAAATATGTTTGCTATAGAAGTTTTTTAATCTATAAGAGAAGAATAAAACTGTTTATATTTTCTAGTTCAAGTAAATGCCACACTCCTTGATGGCTCCATCATTAAAAGTGTTTAAAATAATAACAAAGCATATAAATCTAAGAATCTGTATAATAAACATTTAATCAGTGAGCAGAGTCTTAATCTAATAGTAAAAAATAATCTCTCCAATGTGCCGCTGCCTCCCCTCTATGATACAACTGTAGTTTTACTCTCTAATTGCTTCAAATGGCCCAACAGGGCTACAGAGATGCTCCTTTACTATGACTTCCTGGAAAATTTTCCCAAGTGCCATTCCTGATGGACCCCCCAGCACCCAGGATTCCTCTGGCCTCACAAGACTCAGGGTCTGACTTCATGTGGATTTGGCAAGCAGCAGCAGGAAGGGGGATCCCTTCTCCTCACCTTAGGGACACAGTAAACCTTTATCTTGACTCTTTGGGAGAATTGTTCAGATGAAGAACTGATCAAGGAAGACCACATCTCCTGGACCACTTCTCACACAAGCAAATCCTTCTATGGTCACTTCCCAAAATTCTGGGACTGAGAGGCAAAGTGACATCTTAATGTGCTCTTCACTTGCTGCTGAGAACCCTCATACCCAGACTACAGCATCTCAGGCAATGCCTTGGAAGGCTTTGAAGAAGAACTTTCTGATGTAGTATTTGCTTATGATAAATTTTTATACAGTAAAATACAAAGAAGATACTAAAATTACCAACAGTAGTAACATGTAATGTCAATAGGTTTATTGAACACTTACTATATGCCCTGTGTTATGTATTCACAATCTTTGCATCATTCTATCTTCACAAGAAGCTGGAGAACACAAAACACAACCACAACATTGATGTATTTCTCTCAGGCTTTAAAACTTCTCCCAGGCTTTATTTGGATTTTGATAGAATAATTTTGGACTCACAGAATACTGGGAAGATTGTACAATATTGTTTTATGTACCCTTATATCAATAACTACCTTCCAGTAGTATAAAATACATGTTAAAACTAACAAATCAATATTGATACATAACAACTAGGATCCTCAGTTTATTTACACATGATTAGTTTTTACCAAATATCCTTTGGTGCTTCTTATGTCCTATGTAGGATTCCACATTATATTGTCACCATGTCACACTAAGCCCTTTTTGGCTGTGGTGGTTTTTCTCACCTTCCTTTTTGTTGATTACCATGATCGTTTAGAGAAGTATTGATCAAGTATGTGTTAGGATGACTCCTAATTGGAATTTGATGTTTTCTTACAATAATATTCTGATTGGACCTTTTAAAAATTATTAATTGGAAGTGAATGTATGAATTCTTCTATTAAATTTGTTTTTGTGTGAAATATCTGTACATTTCTAGATATCAAATATTTCATTATCTAGAGTCCTGAGAGGAACTCACTTCATCACAACACATTGTTTAACTAGACAAACAATTTTCCTTTCTTCTGTCTTCCTTGTCTACGTTTGTTACTGTTGGCAGTCATGTTTCCCAGGAAGCAAACTCTGAGGAGATTTATGTGCACGCGATATGCGAGGCAAGCTCCTGGGATTAGTCTCTATCAGGGTGTGGGCAGAGGGCAGAGTGACATGGTGATGACACTGAGCAATGGCCTCAGCGGGAGCTAGGATGATCCTTCAGCACTGTCTCAGAGTGGTTTGGGGCTAGGTCCCGGTGCCCCTGGGGGCAGGCTCTCTGTGGGAAGGGAACGCAGCACTGGGTGAGGCAGGTCCCTACTGCTGAAGGTGACTTTGGGGAAGGGATTTGGCTGTGTTCAGTGCAGCTGGAAGGTGTATTCCTACTGCTAATGGGGTGCCTGGGTAGATGACAGCATCTGCTATAGTAACCAGAAATACGCTTTTCTCAGAACAGGCACTGGGGAGGTTTTCCTTCCATAGTCTTAATTCATAGATGTTAAGAGTTGTTTTGTGGACCACGTGGCAAAATGCAAAAATGCTCCTGACCGTGGGTTGTAGGAGGCAGATGAGGGTGAGTATGAGGATGGGTAGGTGTCATCACTACCCTTTCAATATTTTAAGTCACTACCTTGAGTGATGTCCCTTTCCTTATTCCTAATATTTTTTCTGGGACTTTTCTTTCTGCTTCTAAATCTTGCCAGACACTTGACCATCCATTTAATTCATCTTTTCAAAGATGAAATTGTTTTTGCTAGTTAGCTTTATTATTGTAGTTTGTTTTAGCAATATTTGCTCTTAAATTCTCTTTGCTATTTTTGGGTGTGTCCACTTCTTTTTCTAAGTCTAGTGGAGTTCTGAGCTCTTTATTTTTCTATCATTTTTTGTTTTGCATATATACTTCTAAGGGCACAAAGGTCACCTAGAGTACCGTCCTAGCTGCATAATACATTCTAATTAAATGTAATAGAGATCACCCTAGTAGGATTGGTTATCCTCCAATTTGTACCTAGTCCTTCCTTTCATTAAAAATGATTCAAAATTCTTGATGAATACATGAATTTCTGGGAATCACAGTTCTCAGTCTTTCTTGGAGCTAGGGTGGCCATATCCTGTGAACAGATGCATAGCAGGGCCACCAGGAGGTTTGTTCCAAAATTCCCCAAGTGCTCAGTCCATTTGCATTGCAGCAGCTCTAGGATGATCAGCCAGGGACACTGCAGAGTCAGCTCTGAGACCCTCTGGCAGGCCAGGAAAGGGTGGGAGCTGGATCCCACTGCTGCAGCAAGGGAGGCTGAGGCATAGAGACCTCCCACTGAGAGCAGTGTTTCCTCAGCTTTGGGGAATCCACTGTGTTACCCCTTGGGGAAAAGAGAAAGGCAGTGATGGCCCTGGGAGCTATTCATATGACCTGCTCAACACACAGGGGTGCACTGTGTGATTTCACTTTGGGAAGTAGAGATCTGAACATCTTTAATTCATGTCCTTAAAGGGAATGATTCTGCCTCGTCCTTCCCTTGTTCTCACTCCCTCCTAGCTGGAAGTCAGCACGATGGTGGGAGCTGGAGATTGTGTTGAATCACAAGATGAAAGGAATATGTGGAGATGATGGAACAACAGGGCAAGAGGCTCTGAGGAAAGCAGGATGCAGTCAGAGTCTCTCTACAGAGCTTCTTTAACTGTGCCAGCTGATGCCAAGCAGGGGATGCCAAGCACAACCCAAGTGCATCTCGGGCAGGGCCCCTTGGAGTTCAAACCAAAAAGAATAAGGCTAGTGGTGGCAAGCTAAGTGAGCTGCAGACTTATCTGCAATAGTTTATTTTTATTAAAAAAGTATTACATGTTGCTCACAAAATAGCATGGATTTTAAAAACCTAGATGTCATCAAAACATTAAAAATGTGCCAAGATTTGAAAAGAAGAAG
The DNA here is from genome assembly GCA_004027455.1 of Hydrochoerus hydrochaeris. Taxonomy (NCBI): domain Eukaryota; kingdom Metazoa; phylum Chordata; class Mammalia; order Rodentia; family Hydrochaeridae; genus Hydrochoerus; species Hydrochoerus hydrochaeris. The sequence goes on from PVLA01005565.1 coordinate 78,280, forward strand.
CTATGCCAAAGTTGGTCTGATAAACTTTGCTAACACAGAGAGACCTAAGCATCCTGGCATGGTGTGTGTTTTCAGATGCGATCAAGGTTAAGAGCACTCATATACGAGGAGATCCTGCCTCTCCTCTTCCTAGCTTTGAAGACATGGGGAAAATTGAATTGACCCTAACCCACGAGGTCATCCTGAGACCCTAACAATACCATAGCCATAAACAGTTTTCTTGTACCAAGCACACAGTGAAAAATCAATTAGTGACAGCCCTTATTATTTCTAATACATTATAGCATTTGCACAGCTCTGGAGCCATCTCTTTACCATTTTCTCAAGCACTTGAGCCTTTCCATTTTCTCTCCTCAACATAGAAACAGTTGACTCTCACTCGTCACTGAATTCTAGCATGTCAGAAGATTCCTTAAGTTCAAGGATACAACTTCTACAACAATAAATTGGTACATTCCTGTATAGAAGAGTAGGCTCAAAATTCTGTAAAACAGGTTTTCAGCAATGGTAAGGACCTGTGCCATGAACATGCCACCATTAATATTTGTTTCTATGGCAAACTGCTTAGAACAAGTCAGACAAATAACCTGATGTTATACAGTAGACAATAACCACGCTTTCTCTACCTATACTTGACATTAAATGTCTTTGAACTCCTTAGCTTACCATTGGATCTAAGTAGTTGTTATTATGACTGGAACATAAAGCTAACATTTCCATCATCGCCGGGGTTAACATTTCCATACCTCTGAATAGTTCCTCTGCACAGCTGTGAGCATGCTTCATCTTTCATCTTGGTTTGCACAATTCATCTGGAATTTCTTAAAACTGAACTATTCATAATAAGATCCTTGAAAGAACTTCAGGGAGAATGTTGAGTTCAACATTTTTAGCAGCATCTCTTACTTAAATAGAAAAGCTTCAGAGCCTCTTGAAGACATGAACAGTTTTAATCGAAAACCCTAATATCGACCACATGGGCTAAATGATTGCAGCATAGTTTTTCTTATTGCATTATAAATCTGCTGGAAACAACAATAAAAAAGTTCATCCATCTCTTCCTTACTTCTTGTTGGCTTTTGAAAATTATTCTCTTGGCCTTTCTTATCTCTGAAGCAAAACCAAAGTAAGTGTTCAGTGCCATCACAAATTCTGTGTGTCAGCGATGTTTCTCTGATAAGCTGTTGGAACTTGTAGGCTAGATGAGAGAAAAATCACACAAAAACCTACGCCATCTTTATAAATCGAGATTGACTGAAGTGGCTAAGAAACTTCCACTTTGTGGTAAAACCAAGAAAAGTTGCTCAATGGCCAGTTATTCTGTGACATGAAAGAAAGGCAGCTTAAAAAGGAGATCTTAATTCTCAACTTGGATTTGCCTGTAACTTGATGGATTTTCTTTAGCAAATCACTCAGTGTTTTTGTAGACAGGCATCTCACTTACCAGTGTCACAGCCCAACCTACTTGGCAGAAAAAATGAGAGAAGGTAGAGGTACGGTAGGTCACTGATGAGCCCCCATGAAAAGTTCGATGCATTTAGCTCATGTGTGGCTGGATTCAGATGCCCAAATCACGTCACCAAGAGCATGTTCTTCCTCCCCCAACCCCACACCTCCACTTCTTTTTTCCTATAGTTTGGTGCTTCTCTTTGGCAGGCTCACAGATCCTGTGGAAAGACTTCTAGCCCTGTGGACTTCTAGTTTCTGTCTCTATGTCTGGCTATCCCCGAGGAAGACAGCATCCTCTACCCCATGTTTTCCATAAAAGACTCATGGTCTCTGAAGAATCCCTTCAGATCCCAGATGCACCTTGGACCAATGAGAAGCGCAAATTGGCCAGATCTAAACTGCATGCACTGCATGTTATATGTTTGTCCCAAGCACTCTCAGGGCATAGCTACCAGAAAGAGTGGAGTTGTGACAACATGAGATAGCCTCATTTTGTTCAGAAGACAAGAAACAAAAAGAGAACAACTGTAAAAGTGAACAAGAAGGAGCCAATAAAAACTATGAATTTTATTCTGCTCTCTCTTAGACTTCAGAGTATTGAATACAATGAATTTAGAGTTGATGATGGGAAGATTTTGGCTCTAGCATTCAAACTGCCATATATTTTAAAAACTATCCACTCTGCTCTGTCTAGTAAGAGAACTCTCTCATTTATGAAAGATGCACAGCTTTCTGGCAAAAGACTAAACTACCCCATGAGCCCATGGAGCAAAGTGTGGCCATACATCTGCTGCAGCAGACTGAATTATGGCCTCCCAAGATACCCAGGTCTCCATCCCTGAAAGCTAATCATGAAACCATACATGGTAACAGGCTCCTTGCCATTAGGATGGAGTTTCAGAAGTTGAGGGAGGAGATGTTTTGAATTATGTGGGCAGGTTCTAAATACAATCTCAGATGCCCTGTGAGAAAAGGGCAGCAGGAAGGAGGTTTCACACTGAAGAGAGAAGATGATAGGACCAGGAAGACAGAGTGATGTGAGGCCACGGCTGAAAAGCACCAGAGGCAGAAGGTGAGACTATTCTACCCCAGGTGTGCAAAGGGAGTGCAGCCCTACAGACAGAGATTTCATTCAGTCAGATCAAACAAGAACTGGGAGAGAATGTGTTTCTGTTGTTTCTACAGCAGCTGAAGGAAACTAATACAACTGAGTTCTGGAAAAAAAAAATATGAACAAAAAAGAGACATCTAGCAACCAGCTCATGACCTTTGGAAAAAAGAGATTTCTGTCTTTCCTCTGTGTCTTCTCTTCAGTTGGCTGCATTGCAGATCTGATGGTGTGCCATCTTGTGCCACTACCCATCATGTGAATACTGATGGCAACCCTAAGATGACAGAATCGGAAGGCATAGGAGCGTGGGTCCACCAATAATCACTTGCAGCTTCCAATCTGGGAGATAAACACCATTTTGTCTTGCTTAAGACACTGTACTTCAGGGTCTCCTACAGCAGTGAATCTATATCCTAACAAAATTACCACATTTGTCCGCCATGAGCTTTTACCCAGCAGACTTCAGCTGCAGAGTGTCGCTGACCCTCAGTGAGAGGTTGTCACCAATGCTCCTGGACCGTGGCTGGGCAGGGGGGGTTGAGGCAGTCCCAGGCAGGAGCTGTGGCTCCTGGATTCCTCATGGCCTCGCCAACCCTGTCTGAAACACCATGGCCACCTACACTGCCCACTGCTCCCTCCCCACAGTGGCTCCTTGCAGTGTAGACTTGTTCACTCCTGCTGCCTCTCTCTGTGTCACTAGCTGCCACCTGCAGCCACAAGTGCTTCCAGGTAATCCTGGCTTGTCACATCTCGTCTTGGTTTCTGCTTCTCACACTAACATAGCATCTTTACTCAAACAGTCAAGAACAAGGAATTTCTCTGGTAAGATAAGAACAAAAAAATAAATAATTTATCAAACATAAAAGTAACTTCCTGGGCATTTTGTGAATACCCACAGTCCCTCTCTGTGAACCTAAGGAAGAAGACGTGTCCATCTTGAATTTGACTTTCTCCAAACAATCTCTTGATGTTTTCCAAATTCTCCTCTGCCACTTGGAAATAAATTAGGAAGCCAATAAAGTCTATTCTCCAGATTTGCAAAACTGTAGATTATTGTTTTTTCTAGACCACTGAATGCAAAAGTAAAATTATTTATCAATTATTCAGTTGCTAATCTAACTATCACGGGGGGACAGCTGATGCCAAACAGGTAAAGTACTTGAGATGATTGGATTTTTCATTAATCTCTGGCCTGACTTGACCTGGCGTCGATGCAGTCCCTCTGTTCTGCTTCTCTGCACATTTGCACATCTATTCTGGGTGTGCAAATGTTCGCCTAGTGCACAGGGCTGACTGTAAGTCATCGCTCTACTCCATGAGATTCTGTTTAATCATAATGTTCCCCTTTCTGCTTATCGGCCTTGTCTCCTACACTGCCATGCTTTTTATTCACTTGACAGACCCATAACTCCTCCTTGCATTATGTGTGTCCATGTTTGCTGAACTGAATCAAATGTAAAAGAGCTGTGAACTGGGTGTTTTGTATGGCAGGTGACCAACAGTTCCAGAATAGATTCTTCCACGGGAGTGCCGACTGGATGAGAAACACACCGCTGTGAGGATCTAATCACCTTCTTTGGACACAAAGCATGGCAAAGGAAATGGAGAAGGATAGTTCTAATCTGCCACTGTGATTTATTTACAACCTTGCTAACTCTAAGGAGAGCAAATGTCGTGCTTCCTTTTCAGCCAAGTGTAGTGTGGGTGTGGGTGTGGGTGTGGGTGAGTGTGTGGATAGGTGTGCACATTTGCATGTACGGGAAGCTCAGTGGAGAACTGCTTTTTTGCTCTGTGCACTGCTTTTGTTTATTTTAAGAAAATAATCCTTTTTTACTGAAAGTTTGCCAACTGAAAATAGGTTAATGACTCCTATTTAATGATAATGAAGAATTGTTACTAACAAATCCTGAATAAACACATTTGTTTAGGTCTTTAAAGGCATTCTTTAATATTAAAAGCAAATGTTATATCTGGCCATGGTAATAAGAAAATAATGGAATAAAGTAGTAAGTCTCTATAATGATGGCAATTAATTTATTTATTTTAAACTCAAGCAAGAAATTAAGCAATCTAGAATTAGTGACTTAAACACTCTTTGAGGCTTGCAACCTTATTTTTGCAATGAAAAAACAGAAGCATATCAGAGACCAAAACCTGGAGGATTATGGGACAGTTCTAGCCTAAACATGTGCTTTCCTTTGCCAGTTAGCATTTTAAAGCTGGATTAATTGCTTATATATAAAAGACAAACAAACACATTTCTGGTTTCTTTGAAAAATCAGAAGATAGGCCCACCACATTCTCTTTCTCAGCAGGCTACCATGGTTGAAGTCAGTGCTGCCCACACCCCTTCGTTTGTCTTTGAATACATCGGGCAGTATTCGAATGTGTGACTCTTATATTCTAAGACCTGAAAGGGCCAGTAGTGCTCTGAAAGTCCATCGGACTGAAATACAATTGAGAGTCTAGAAACTTACATGCATGCTGTTTTGATTTTTGACGGGGGTATTGAATGATAAACACACACACACATACAAAGAGAGAAAAGTTTCTTCAAACAATTGTGTTGGGCTTGACATCCATATACAGCACACCATACACAAAAACTAACCCAAAATAGATCCCAGACACAGATATAAGTGTAAAATTATAATGCTATTAGAACACAATGTGAGGGAATCACCATAATCTTAGGTCAGGCAAGGTTAAAAGCACAAGTGACCATAGAATGATAAATTCAACTTTATTAAAACTAAAATCTTTATATTTGAAGGATAACATCAAGAAAGTGAAAGGAAACCTCACAGAAGTCATACATCTGGTAAAAGATTTGTGTCTCCCAATTCAGCAATCCAATAACAAGCCAATTAAAAATGAGAGAAGGATCTAAATATCTATATAGTCAAAGAGGATATACAAATGGCCAATAAGCCCATAGAAAGTTGTTCAATGTTTTCGTCATCTTGGAAATGCAAGTGAAAACTACAATGAAAGAAGATGAACTTTCATGCCCACCGAAAGGGTTAAAGTCGGAGAAAGACGCTGACACAGGTCTCTAAGGATACAGGGACATGTGCACCCTTGGATAGCTGAGCTGCTAGAGCGGAGGACTGTAGCCCTAACAGCCATCTAAGGACAGGGTAATTAAAACCATCTTATATTGTTGGTGGGAATGTAAGATTTTACACTCACTTTGAGAAAGTCTTACAATGTTTCAAAAGGTTAAATAGAAAGTTACAGATGGCTTGGAAATTCCACTACTACATAAATATGCAAGAAGTTTATGACAACATTATTTGTAATAGTCCCAAACCAGAGACAACCAAATGATCATGATTTGATTCACAGAATGTGGTATTCCATACAATGGAATATTGTTAGCCGGTAAAAAAGGAATGAAATAATGAAACTTGCTACAACATAGAGGGAATTTTAAAAGTTTGCTAAGTGGAAGAAGCCAGGAACAAATGTCTAGGGGTGATTCAATTTGTGTGAAATGCCCAAAACAGGTAAATAAAGATAACAGAAAGTAGACCCGTGGTTACCAGGGGTGAGTTTGAGAGAATGGAGAATGACTACTAATAAGGACTGAGTTTCTTTTGGGAATATTATAATATTGCAAATTAGGTAGCAGTAATAGATGCAAAAATTTGTGACTATGTTAAATACATTCAATTGTACATGTGAAAGGGGCAGTTCTTAAGAATTGTGAATTATATGAAAACATTCACAAGTTCATGAGCTTCCAGCAGGATCTAAACCTTCATCAACTTTATTCTGTGAATACTAGCACTATCTTTAAGTTGCTTTCCTTAGTGGTATGCTAACCAGCATGAGTTATCCAATTTACCTTGGCCCAAAGTACAGCGAATTTTGGCAACTTGGAATAAGTTTTACTTATGGAAGAATGAGACTTAGATCTCTTCTTTTAAAAACTAGAAAAAGGATATTTTGGGGGAGAAATTATGTTTAAAGTGATTATTTTATTCTTCTTTTGAAAGTAAAATACTTTGTATTTTTTTCCTCATTATAAGCATCTCAACTCAATGTGAGCACCTAAGTGTCTTTTGTTTTGTTTGCAGGCTGTTTCTGGTCACAGTGGACAAATACTGGTCAATGATAACTGGACTCCTTCAAGTTTTCACATCCTTTTGTAGAATTTCCTATCAGACAATTAGCTCATGGTCTCTTCTGAGTGTGAGCAAGAGCTGGGGCTTTTGGGCAGGTGGCAGTACCCACAGGGTTCATTTTGAAACACTTAACTTCCCAACCCAGTGCTGGAACATGAGGGGAAAATGCTGGGTAATGAAACTATAAAATCCAATCCGCATCCCATGGGAGGTATATCAGCAAATGAATTATACCGTCTACTATGCATGACTGAAGAAGTGACCCACAGCTCCAAAATAAAATGCCCTGTGTTATAGCTTTAACACAATCAAAGTTCCAGAAAGTTTCTCTCTACATTGATCACAAATAAAAGATAACAAATTATTCCATAGCAACCAACCAATTTGGGCTAAATTCTGGTATTTACCTTCACTATTCCAACATCGAAGATGAAAAATATTTGGCCTTAGAATGGGCTTCCTATGAAAGTGACCATAGGAAAAAAATATGGGATCTTTTAAAGATGGGTAGAGTCTGAATTGCTTGGATTGGAAGAAGAGTGGCTTCTCCCCTTAGGCAGAAAATGCCCCTTTGTTTAGAGATGCATCTTAACAAGTTAATCTTAATTATAGCATAGATACTTTATTATTTCTGTGTAATAGGATGTCTTGACAGTAAACCCTTCTAGCTGGATGCAGGTTGCCACTCCTGGCTGGCCCATTCTCAGAGACAGCAGGAGCTCAGCCAGGAGCACACCTTCCATCCACAAACTGGCCAGTGTGGAGCCGGACCTCCCCTGCTCCCCTGCACACTCGGCAGACCTCCTCCCATGCCAGGAGCCAGGAAACTAGGGCCACCCTCTAAGTTAGAGCCCTGAAGGCCGAAATTACTAAACCACCCATTCCTAACTCTGTTCTGCCTTGTCTTTCCCAAGTGCCTGTGGCCCCAATATCTTTCCTGCTCATCCTGCTGCTGCACTTCCTGTCACTAGGACCTGGGAACATGAAACACTGGCCTCCTCCTGGGGCCATGCTCTACCAAATGTGCCACGAAAGAACACAGCACACCCGTCATCCCCATGCTAGATAAGATAATGCTAGGAGAAAAAATGAAACTGACCTTCATAATAAAACAAAGATTTCTGTAAATAATTTCCCCCATGGCATTGGGCAAGGGGACCCATCTCTATCTGTTCCCCTCCATGTGGCTCCACTCAGCTCTGTAATTAATTCCACCCCAGTGGATTGTTTTCTACTGAGCTGGCGGCTTCTAGCTGGGCCATACCCGCAGGAGTGATTTCCAAAGGCAGAAGGAAGTCAGGTGCGCATGCTCGGGCTGTCTGCACACTGGCCCAGGCCAGCAGCCCCTGCCCAGAAGGAAACCAGGCATCCTAATTCAGGGCTCGCTCTCTGCCAATCCAGTGACAGTTACTCTGTCCTTGCCCTGCTTGCCTAAGAGTGGTAACAGGTTCCCTGCTAGCCAGGGTGCTTCCACATGCAGCTAGTCTGCTGTTCCTCAGCCATAGGACCTGTTGAGAGTCACCTGCTCTGTGAACACATATGACCCATACCACGGGCTTTAGTAGAAATGGGGCTAGAGGCACATGCACACAAATCAGCATTTGGGAACCACTTTAAAAAGATAAGAATCTAAATAATTATGAAATACATAGATTCTAGGATAAAAATTGCAGTTTACCTTTAAAAGCCCTGAAGTTTACATGTGGAAATGGCTGAGGGAAAGATTGCAGGTTGCAAGCTATTGTTAAGGGGTAGAAATTGCAGGCAACTGATTAAAAAGTAGTAGCAGAGGATGTAGGTGGGTGTCGACCTGGTCAGCCTGGGGTAGATGTCATGTTTCCCTGAAAATAAGACCTAGCCAGCTAATAATCAGCCTTGAAAACTAGACATCAAAATCGCCAGCCACAATCAGCCTATGATTACTCTCTGGTTAGGTCTTAATTTCAGGGATGAAATCACACATAAGCAAATGCAAAATTATACTCATATGGTCTCAAATATATGCATGACATTATCCATTTTCTTTGAAACAAATTTGTTCAATGCGAACAAGCCGAACAAATTTGTTTTAAAAATCAGTATTATAATAGAACTGGAGGCCCATACTTTGCCCCCCCCCCAAATCCACCCTATGATTTTCACTAAATTTCCTTGAGTTCTTGTACAGACCTCAGAGAGATGGAATTCTGGAGACAAAGCACTCTTGCAACACAGTGGGAGTTCAAGCCCACACAACCTGTAAGAAACTAAGCAGCCAGTGAGAAATGCCTGCTGGAAGCATGAGCCATCAGAACTGTGGCTCAGGGACTGGCACTTCAGGAGCCATAGGTTGGGCCACCAGGGTGTGCAGGTGACATCTCTACGCAGAAGATCCAGCAGGCGGAGTATCAGCTGGAAGAAGTTGCTCTAGAGCTATAATATCTCACAGAACTTGCTCTGCTGGGTTTTGGACTTAGCGGTCAGCATCGCTCCCTTCTTCCCCATTTCTCCCTTTCCCAATGGCAGTGAATACCCTGGCCCATCTTGCCACTTTGTTTTGAAAACACATAACTTTGGTTTCACTGGATCACAGTTGAAGAGCAATTTTGCTTCAGGATGCATCAGACTTCAAGTTTCACCAGTGTCTGATTTAGATATTTAGGTGGTTGATGCTGGGATGAGTTAAGCCTTTTGGGGCTGCTGGGATGGAGTGTGTGTATTTCACACGTGAGAAGGATTTGCATGGCTTTGGGAGAGCCGTGGATGAAATGTTATGGGCTAAATATGTCTCCCCAAATTCATATACTGATGTCAGGAAGAGGGACCCTTGGGAGGTGATTGTGTCGTGAGGTTGGACTCTCCATTAGTAGGATTAGTTCTCTTGTATATAAGTCCCAGAGAGCATCCTTGACCTCTTCTGCCATGTTAAAAAGCGAAGAGAAACCAGCTGTCTGATGGCCAAAAGGGGCCCTCGCCAGACCCTGACCTTACTGGCTACTGATCTCAGATTTCCAGTCTCTACAACAGTGGAAAAATATATTTCTGTTGTTTATAACCAGCTGGGCTGTGGTACTTTGTACATTGCACATTGTAGCGGCAATGTCTGTTAGTAAAGTTCCAGGTGCTCTCGGTTCTGTGCTGTCTCACGGTGCCCCCCAGCCTCTGCCCACCCTACCCTGGCCCTGCTGCGTGATATGGCCACGTATTAGTGGGACCTTGAGGAATAAATAGGGAGGATAGCAGCATGGAAGAGTCTCAAGCAGTCAGAAAGGACAGGGATTGTAGTTGCTAACTAAAACAAAGGAAGCACAAACCTTTCTCCCCAGAATCGAGCTCTGAGGCCGCACACACTGTGCTCATGCGTGGAAGGGAGCTCAGCTCCTGGGGGTGCAGAATGGCACCCTCAGATGGGAAAAGGTGTATGATTTTGGTTCCACACTTTCCACGCACCAAAAATCTTCCCAATTTCATTTTCCATTTCAAAAGCACTTGTTCTACAAGCAACAAAGATTTAGGGATGAAAATATTCAATTATCGTCCTCCCTGACCAAGTAATTTTCTTTTTTACCTGAGTACCAACATAAGTATGTGAAACCTAGTCTTTGTCCAGCAATATTACATTAGCCACAGAAATGCACCCATGTGAAGGGATTATTAATCCACAGAAAAGCCAGGGCAGAAATTGATGAAAGCCGAAATGTATTTTCACAGATGGTTGTGTGATGGTGTAGTTGATTTGAAAAATATTGAACAAAGCAATATTCTATTTCTGTTTCATTCCCTGAAAGCAATTATTACATGAAAAGGTAGGACACAGTTAACAAAGACTAAAGAGTTGTCATCAGGGTAAAAATGTTCTGGAAAATAAATGAGGGCTGCTAGCCAATAATACGACTGTAAAATACAGCAATGAAAAACCTATATTGCAAACATACACATACTTATATCCCACATCACAGTTTGACGGAGCAGGAGATAAATGACCCAACGTTGATTGTTTTTACAGGAATATGACAACCCCCCAAAGAAGAGAAGCAGAACATCTTTCCCTTCACATAAAAACCAAATTACAGATGAAAAAAAAAATCCTTATTCTCAAAGCAAGATTCAATTAAAAAAATATGCCTAGCTTTGAAAGGGCAAATTCCAGGCTCAGTGTATTTTCAGTTTCGCAGAACTGAAAGACTTGAGTATTACTAAAACTTACAGGACCTTTCACAGCTTGTCATAATTTCTCTGTAATACTAAGCAAGGACTTGCAGCCCCTTGGCTCATGGCTTCTCCCCTCACGGATGCTTTCGAAGTGGTGAGGTGCCTGTGATAGTGTGTTTCCTTTCTGAAAATCGTAATGTGTCACAGCCACATGCCTGACCTTGCACATCACTAATCCTGCCTGGCGGCAGTACCCTAATATCTGGTGTCTTCTGAGGTCATGTGCGTGAGGCTGAAAGTGAGCTGATGGCATGGAAAGGAGGAGCAGAGGCAGCTCACTCCGTGCCACACAGTGCTGCAAGCACAGCACAGATGGCATGATTTAGATAGCAGGCGGTTCCCATTGTGGACATCCATTTGTATCTTCTGAATCCTGGGTGAGAGCCATTGCCTTTGTGCTTTTCAAAGGGTCACACCAACCCAAAGCGGCTCGGAGAGCACATGTTCCCCTCTGCTTGTCACCTTTCCTGCACTCTGTACAAAGCCTTGTCAAGGCTCAGATCTCGTTCCGACACTCTGAAAGGCTTCCGGGGGAAGGGAAAGAACACTAGTGTTCAAGCTTGAGTGGCATGAATAAGTGTGTCCATTTAGTGCCATCGAGCTGCTCCATTTGTCTTATCATATCATTCTTCGGTTGACATTGTGACCCTTGAACAACCGAAGGGAGCATTTCTTCGGTTCCTTTCCCCTGGTCTCAGGGCAGCACGGTCTCTGTTCTCTGTCCCCTTTTGCCCTTTAGAGATAATTGCCCATACCTTGGTGCCTAGATTGCATATGTTTCAACCTGTTCTCCAAACGTTAACTGTTTGGGATTAAAATAGTTTCAAAGAAGTATTTTCAGCCTCTCCTTGAACTCCTGCCAAATCTATGGCTCTCCACAGAAAGGAAAATGCTGAGTATTAAAAATAAAATGAGGATTAGTCAGAAAGAGATAATAAATAGCACATTACTGCATGGGGCAGAAGTGAAAAAACTCAATTTGTTTGTATTTTAATGGTTTAACCATGACAACAGTTTCAGGTCTTAGAAAAGGTACAAAAAAATATAGGAGCTGTGTAAGGACGTGAGAAAAGATTGAAAAGGCGCTTTGCTATGGAAATCTTGTCGTGTCTTTGACACTGTTTATGCAGCTAGACTAAGAGAGTCCACTTAAGTGTCCCACAGTGCATTATTTGCCACGCGAATCTTAACATCAGTAAAAAATGCAGCAATAAATCGGGATGAAGATAATCACAAAATGAGTTGGAGTATGGGCTGCAAAACTTCAGTTCTCTTAATATCACACTGGAGAAGGAGCAGGGCAAACCGTCTTGAGGCCCTTGTTAGCGTTTGCAGGTTTGGCTGGAGGGGGAAGACCAACTTCCCCCCACCCTGGAAGAGAATCAGAGTGGTAAACTGGTAAACTCCACCAGCACAGTGCCTCTAAAAAACACAGAAACAAAATAAATCTTACAAAGCTGATGCACTGTTACTATTTTATCACTGTTTGCAGGTGAGAAAATCAAGGCCCACACAGAGGTTAAGCCACTTGCCAAAGCTTATCCAGTTGACAGATGGTGGGGTGAAAGCTAAACCCCCGCAGCAGTGCTCATGAGTTCAACCCAACCCACGCCACCCTGCGGGCCTGCTGGGCAGGGAAGCTGCAGTGCCCATGGTCTGTGTCTCACTGGATAAGCAGGCATTTAGCCATCATACATTCAATCACTACACACTGAGTCCTTGCTACCATCCAAGCCAGGCAGTAGCATTCAGAGCTTGGGGTTTCACAACAAACCAGCAAGTGAACTCACTGATATTTTGGAATTTACAGTCTAGCTGGGGAGCTTGGTGGGGAAAACCAGGATGCATTACAGAACAGTGGATAGGAGGCTGGGAAATGTTCCCCCCCTCAGAATCCACTGCAAGACTCATTAAAATCAAAATGGGGCCAGGAATGTCCCTCAGTCACAGCATGCTGACTGTGTGTGAGGCTCCCGTTTCCGACCACAGAACCTCAGGAGCACAACAAAGTTCAGGTTGCTGGGTCCTCTCTCCACGATTTCTGATGTGGTCTGTGTGAGAGCTCAAGGTCTTGTGTCTCAAAGAGGCTCCCGGAGACGAAGCTCCTCCCAGCTGGGAACTAGTTGAAGAGAATGGCTGCACTAGGGGCTGTTTGGGAAAAGCATTTCTTTATGCTGCAGTTTACATCTCTTAGATATCATGTCCTGTGCTTAAGAAGCATCTCACCAACTTGCTTCAAAACACAAACACGTTCCCTAGGACTGGTGACATCCTGGGCCTTCAAAGCCGGGGGTCTGACAGACACATGGAGTCTGACAGAATGCAGCTCAGCACAGCTATGTTCTGGTAACACAGAAGTAGGAGGAAAAGCAAACCCCGAAGCCTGAGAGTGGTGTCTTGAGCTTATTACTGAGGAGTTGGGAGATAGCAGTCAAGGCAGTGGCATCGTAAGAGCTGGACAGAGAACCGCTGCTAGGGAATTCATTACTCATCAATCCAAGAAACATACCTCATCCTTACAAAGGATACCTGATCATCTAGTTGACATGATTAAAATTCCCTCTGATTTCTGGAACCTATGTATGTTTGTAAAAGCAAAAAGCTTGAATATCTCTGGTCTCTACGTGGGATGAACTCTAAAGAGGAGGTTCAGATTCATGATTTTCTCATCTCTCAGAAAAATACATGGCAAAGATGAAAGAAATAGCACAGGGAAAGATCTGATTTCTTTGAAATCCACATGTGGGTGTAAAGAGAGGCATTATCTGTAAAAACAGTCATCTATCTAGTATATATATTTTAGATATATATATTTAGATATGTACATATAGTTATGTGTCACTTAATGATTGGGCTATATTATGAAGATTCTATCATTGTGCAAGTATCAGAGTTATTTACACAAATATATATTTAGACAAGGTCTCACTGTGTAGTGCAGACTGGCCTTGAACTCACTCGGTAGCCCAGGCTGGCCTCGAACTCATGGCAATCCTCCTGCCTCAGTCTCCCAGGTGCTGGGATTGTAGGTGTGCATCACCTCGCCTGGCAACACAAACCTAATGTAGTACATTGCTCACCTAGGTGGCATGGAGTATGCACCACCTATGTGTATAGTGTAACCTACTGTTCCTAGGGGCAGGATCAACAAAATAACCTGAAATTAAATCAAATACAAGACAGAAGGACACAGTCAAGAGATGTAATAAATACATGACATATAAGGCTGCTGTAGCTGTAACATTATTTTACAGAAAACCCCACTAAGTAGTAGAACACACTAACATGGTGATATAAAGTACAGTGACCATAAACTAGCACCAGCACCCATGGGTATCTTTGTCGACTATTATAATTGCACTGCACATAATTGCTATATGTGTACACAGCTATGCACACTGTATGTACACTATATATGTACACTGCTATGCACTGCACATAATTGCACATGCTATATGTGTACACAGCAGGCAGCACAGCAGAGCTTTGTAGACTAGCATCACTGCAAAATTTATGAGAGATGCTTTGTGCCATGACCCCCACAGTGGCAGCGAGGTCTCTAGGTGACAGGAATTTTTCAGTTTCATCATAACCCTGCAGAACCTTATATGTGTCTTTTCCTGACACACACAGTATGTGCCTCAGGGCTATCCACATGCATGTTATTCTTTATTCAAGAGTGAGTTGATAGGCTAAAGGATAGTAGAGCTTACCGAGTCCAGGTATCAGACACTGTGGAGCTCATAGCAGCGGTGCAGGACTGGCACTTGGCTGGCTTTTCTGCCAGGTCAAGTGCTGCAAGATAGACTGATAACACGAGCAGGCTGCTTCACCCCGCTCTCTAGTCAGCCTCATGCCGGAGTCAAGAATGGACACAGCAGGTCAGTCACATACACATCCAATTGGAAAGACAAGTGCAGGCCCTCAGAGCACTGCGGAGTAGCTGTCTTCGCCAGCTCTCTCGACTGTTCAGCCCTCGTCTTGGCTGATCATTGGAAGCTGCAGTTCCCAAGTTTCTAAACTGAGTGCCCACAGGTCAAATCCAACTGATGCATTTGACTTGCCTAGCACATGCTGTGGCTTCTTGATGTGTACTTTCATGCTGAGCTTGAAGGACTTAAATGGAGCCCTTGACCCTTGTGAGCAACCTTGTCCAGCCCTCCCCAAAGCCCCTGGCCTGGTGCGCATGCGGAAAGACTAAAGATTTGGCTTCCTGTAATGTTTAAGTGTTTTCTTTTAAATCTCAGCATTACTTTCCTATGAATTCTAACTGACTCACATGATTTTTTTTTTTTTTTGCTCATTCTCTATAGAAAGATCAGGATTTCCATAAGAATTCTAATTGTTCCTGGGTGAGTGGTATAATACTCCATGAAACTTAGGGAGGAAGGAAGTTTCTCAGTGAAAGTGCAGAACTGCTTTGCTGCATGGTTCACAGTGCTGCACTGGTGATCTACTTTGGATAAACCTGAAGTGCTTGTCTCTGAATAAATGGAACCAGGCTGAGCCGGGAAGTATATTGATTTTTTGCAATACGTGCATATCACCACCAACATGAATTAGTGCAATAAAAACTCTAGTTTTAGGCCATAGACAAGGGATCTCTTCCCCCCACTAAGATGGCTAAGAGAAGGTGAAACACCCCAATGCAAGCTTATTTGTATTCTGTAATAAGTAGTTATTCTGTAATTAACAGTTCAAAAACAACTGGAGATATTGAAACAGATTAATTCTACTTACCTTCCTTTAACAACAGACAGGGAAAGTCAGGCTGGAATCAGGGCCCTGAGGGAAAGCAGCAAGTTGATATTAAGAACCTGTGACCCATCATTAGCAGGCCTCTCACACACAGCTGCGTAGAGGGCACCACGGCAAATTTCCCTAATAAGGAGTCATTCGGGTGACAGCCACTTTGAATCTGTATAACCTGAAGCATGGACACTTTCTTAGGAGATGTACTGTCTTGCTTTCAAAGGCAATAACTAATAGCAAGGTCCCACTGACGCTGTTCAGATAAAACTGTTTGGAGTTAGCATATTTATTACAAGCCAGGCTGAGACTCGAATTGATTTTAAAAGCCATATATATTTCCTTTTATCTATGTTGTTCTCTTCACAGATGGTAAAGAAGTTTAGCCCGTGTACTTCCCTGTATGACAGATTTTAATTTAACAGAACCAAACATATCAAAATTGTCCCATTGATCTTACAAATTATTGATACTGAAGGGTGGGAAACCCAAACCTACATTTGCATACATGTGTGTGGTCACCTTGTGCATGTCTTTATGTGCATAAGACCTGATCTTACCACCTTCTGCATTGCTTTAAAGTCTTTTCATTGACTTCTGGAAACAAGTATGTCTCATGTCATTTGGGACCATGACAAGCATTTGTTTTCTCCACTAGTGAATTCATAGAAATAAACTTATAGAAAACTCACCTGGCAGTTCTATTTTACATAAGATATATGAGACATAAAAAGTATATACCATCAAACCATTTTTGGATAGCTTTGATAGTCAAACCTATTTTGAAAACAGCTCTCTCTCTCTCTCTCTCTCCCTCCCCCTGCCATAAGTGAGTGTGTGTGTGTGTGTATGTGTGTGTGTGTGACTGGAACTTGAACCCAGGGTCTTTGAGCTGAGCTAAACCTCAAGCCTATTTCTTTAATTTTTTTATTTTTAGGCAGAGTCTCACTAGATTACTACATTTCCCAGGCTGGGCTCTAACTTGCAGTTCTCCCGTCTCTGCCTCCCAGAGTGCTGGGATTACATTCATGTACCACCATGTCAAGGCTGAAATCAGCTCTTAACCAAAAAAAGTCTTACCACAGCCTCCAGGTTCAAAGCACCTGTTTGTTTCCATACTCAGTGACTTGCAAAGACGGGGTGACTATGAAGGAACATACTGATGCTAAGCAAGCAAGCAGACCCTTACCGGCAGGGCACACGTGTCTTCTGCAAAAGCGTGCTCGTCCAACTCCAGGTGGGCTCCACATTTTGCTTCCTCTTGACACTCAGTGGTAGAGGCAGGGACTCAGCCAAAGACCTGCTCCTGGACAAGGACAATGGCCGGGAAGTGAAGGTAATCCTGGAGGCCCTCCCTAAGCGAGTGGGTGAGAGACAAGCACAGGAGTTCACCAAGGAGCAGGCCAGGAAGGGCATGGGCCCTGCCCTCTGTGCGGACAAACAGCCCCGTGTGTGTTGATATGAAGTCCAGCAGTCTACGGGGCTTCTGACCTGGGCCTCCACCTAGCATGATATATCTACTAAGCTTTAGGAATCTCCAGATACATAGTTAATGTTTATACTATTGCTGTTAAATACTGTCCTTATATTAGTACAGGTAGAGTTGCTTAATTTGGTAAATATTTACTATAGGTCAATATTTGTTTTGTTTTAGTTTTCATAGGATAATTATAGATCTCATCTCTGTGATTAAATGTAGTACATTATTGGTCCTTATGGTTTGTAAATATTGTTTATATTTGATGCTATAATTGATGGTGATTTGATTACAACAGCAAAAGTGACATAGCTGTTGCTACTATTTGGTTTTCTTTGGATGGCAGTATCTGGATTGCCTTGAGATCAGTAACAACTCTGTGGGTATGGGGCCTGAGAGAACGGGGTACCAGGCCAAATACACTGCAACCTCGCATCCCAAGTAAACAGAGGTGGCTGGATCCTGGGACAGAGCCAAAGGTCAATAGTGAGCCATTCCCAGAAGACACCACTAAAAAGTGGACATTAGCTGAAGAGGTCTCTATATTAAAAACAAAGCTTTCTACCACAATCAATCAGAAGACCACATACAAAATAGAAACTCGAGAAGACAAGCCAACAAAATGCCTCCCAAAACTCCCAGCTACTCCAAAACTGATCCATAGGCCATTAAAGAGAGGAAACCAAGGCCATACCACCAAATTATTCAAAATGATACAAGGAGACAGCAAAAACAGACCAAATAAGGCATTTGACAAGCTTATAAAACATAAAAATAAATGGATAATGGCCCAAATAAACAAAATGATCAGCAAATGTACAGAATACACTAATTAAAGTTAGTAGAGTTAAACACAATGCTGCAAAGCATGGATGGCCAGCATAGAAAAGAATCAGAGTCCAGGAAAAGGTTCCAAATAGAAACTAAGGAAATAAAAATTCTGTGAAAAGTCTCTGCAGCAAAGGTTACAAATTTGAGGACAGAGCCTCAGAACTTAGAAGACAGAGCTATTGTCAGTTAACAATGAATGAGAACTACATTAAGAAACAAGAATAGATAAAAAATGGATCTAACAGCTCCTAGATAATGCAAAGAAATGTTAGAAGATGCACACATGGCATTAAAAATAGCAGAAAATTTTCCAAATAAAAACGATATATATACAACCCCAAATAGAAAAGAACCATTCCACAACACATCATCATCAAAAGTCAGAAAGTATAACATAAGAACAAAATCATAAAAGAGACCAGGCAACAGAAACAAGTCGCTTTTTCTCAACACAAAACTTAGAGGTCAGAGAGCTTGGAAAAGTATTCCAAGCCCTAAAAGAAAATAAATTTCAACACAGGCTGACATATCCTGCCAAGCTATCTTTCAAAATTGATGGAGAAATAAGATATTTTCATGATAAAGGGTGCCTAAAGAAATTTATGACCACAAACTAGTGTTCCAAAAAATTCTCAGGGGCATCCTAGAAAGAGACAATGAAATTAACAGTGCCAAAAGATTCAAGAAAATGAGTATACCAGGTGGGGTGAGCACTTAAATAGAGGTTAAAGCTAGAAAATCAGCAACCAGAAAATAAAGCAATAACAGGAGTAACCCTATGAGTACTAACTCAATGTGAATAGTCTTAATTCCTGAATCAAGAGACATCAATTGGCAAAATGGATCAAGAAACAAAATTCAAAGTTATGCTATATACATGAAACACATTTAACCTACAAAGAAACTCATAAACGCAAATCAAAGGGTGAAAAGCAATATTTGAAAAATAATATTCTTACAATGGGAATCTCCCCCAAGAAAAAAAAACAGGTACAGCTATCCTATGGACTTCAAGCCAAACCTGATCAGTGCACTCTGGTTAAGGGGACAATCCAACAGGAAGCGATGACAATCAGTAACCTGAACAACAGTCACCAATTTCATTAAACAAGGACTCCTAGAAAGAAAAGACCAGAGAAGATGGGCACATTTGTAGTGGGGGAACCTTAATTTCCTGTTATCACAAATAAACAGAGAAGCTAGACAAAAAAAAAAAAAAAATCCACAAGAAAATACCAGAGTTGAACCAAACCTTTGAACAAATGGACTTATAGACATCTACAAGGTTTTCCACTAAAAAGAAGAAGAAGAAGAAGAAGAAGAAGAAGAAGAAGAAGAAGAAGAAGAAGAAGAAGAAGAAGAATTTACATTCTTCGCAGCAGTATGTGGACTTTCTCCACAATAAACTACCCACTACTCAATAAAGCAAACCTGAGTAAACAAAAAAGAATTGAAATTGTACCACATGGATTATGAGAACATAGCGTCATGTAACTTAAAATCAACAAGGGCTGAGGATGTACCTCAGCAGCACAGCACCTGCCTGGCAAGTGCAAAGTCCTGAGTTTGATTCCTGGTACCCTCCCCCACCAAAAATCAACAACAACAAAAAACCCCACAGAAATTACACAAATAAATGGAAACTAAACAATATACTCTTAAATAAATGATGGATTACAGAAGAAGCAAAGGAAGAAATAGGACAATTTCTGGAACTAAATAATGTCCTTACAACACAGCAGAACTTATGGGAGGTAATGAAAGCAGTCTTAGAGGGAATTTTGTAGCTGTGATTGCCCATATCACAAAAACAAAGAGACGCCAAGTAAATTGCCTAATCATACACTAACGGTCCCAGGAAAACAGGAAAAATCCATACCCAAAGCTAGTATAGTAAAACCCAACAAATACAAATATCAATGAAGAAACCAATGAAATTGAGACCAAAACCAAAAATATATATATATATATATATTAATGAACTGAAGAGTTGACTTTTCAAAAGAATAAGCAAAACAGATAAAACTCTTAGCAAATCTAACCAAAAAAGGAGAAAAATATAACCAAATTAATTAAATTAGAAATGAAAAAGTTGATTTCCCAATGGACACTGCCCAAATAAAATGATTTTTCACAAAAATTTTCAAACCTGTACACCAATAAATTAGAGAATTTGAGAGAAATGAATAGATTCCTAGAAACATATGAATCGTCAAAATTGAACCAACAAAATTTAAAAACCTTGACTAATACTATAACAACCATGAAATTAAAGCAGTAAAAACCCTACCAAGAGGACCCCAGGTCCAGATGACTTTCCTGCTAAGTTCTATAAAAAATTTAGGGAAGTTATTTAGGGAATAACAATATCCCTCAATGTCTTTTTTTGTTTTTTAAACAGTATCTCAATGAGCAGTCTAGGCTGGCCTTGAAATCACTATGTAGCCCAGGCCTCAAACTCTGGGAGATCTTCCTGTCTCAGCCTCCCTAATGTTGGGATTGCAGGCTGTGCCATCACACCCAGCCTCATGCTCTTTAATGAAATTAAAAAGGAAAGGAGAACTCCCAAAGTTGTTCCTTGAAGCTACCATTATTCTGATTCCAAAACCAGACAAGGATCCAATTTTAAAAAAAGAGTTAAGTATGGACCAATCCTTTCAATGAATATGGATGCAAAAATTCCCAACAAGGTACTGGCGATCAGACCTCAATGTATTATCCAAAGGAAGGTACATCATGAGCAAGTAGGCCTCACCCGAGGATGCAAGGAGGGTACAATATACACAGATTAATAAATGTAATATGTCACATTAACAGAAATAAAGACAAAAATCACATGATCATCTCAACAGATGCAAAAAAAAAATCCTTAAGAAAATCCAACATCCACTCATGATAAAATACAAAACACTGAAGAAGATAGGTACAGAAATTCCTTATCTCTAGCTGATCAAAGATCTTTTGGCAAATCTATTCCCAAAACCGTAATAAGTGTGGGAAAACTGAAAACTTTTCCTTTCAAGTCAGGAGGAAGACAAGGTTGTCCACTATTAAGACTCCTGTGCAATACAGTTCTTGAAACAAGAGCAATCAAGCAATAAATGGAAATCAAAGGAACATGACTAGGAAAAGAAGTCAAATTATCACTATTTGCAGATGACACTATCCTGTACAACTCAACAAATTGGCTAGAAACTCCTCAAATTAATAACCAAACTCAGACATGTAGCAGGATACAAAATCCACACAAAACTCAATAGTGTTTCTGTACACCCCTGATGAGCCTACTGCAAGAGAAATCAGGGGGAGAAGTCGTTCACAACAGCACCAAGAAGATGAAAGATGAAGGAATAGACCTAACTAAGGAAGTGAAAGCCTCTTCAAAGAAAGATACAGCACTCTGAAAAAGGAAATCAAAGAAAACAAGATACCCTCTGCTCCTGGATAGGCGGAAGATAGTCAAATTGTTACACTTCCAAAATTGATATGCAGATTTAATGTAGTACCAATCAAGATTATCAGCCACATTCTTTACAGAACCAGAGGAGAAAAAAATCCTAAAATTCATGTGGAACCCATAGGAGACCCAGAATAGCAAAAGCAACTCTGGGTAATAAGAGCAAAGTTGGAGGCATCGTAATTCCGGATTTGAAGTTATATTACAAAGATACAGTGATAAAAGCAGCATGGTATTGGCACAAAAACAGACATGAGGATACATAGAACAGAATAGAGGAAGCAGAAACAACCCCCAAGCATTTTCAATAATTTGATCAAAGTATATCATGGAAGAAAGATATAGCCTCTTTAACAAGTGGTTTTGTGAAAACTAGCTATCCACATGCAGAAGGTTGAAACTAGATTCATATTTCTTACCATGTACTAAGCTAAAATTAAAATGGATCAAATAGTGCCATTCTTGGACTGCAGGGGAAGAGAACAAGGCCACACCAGGAAGCAAGCCCCGGCTGGGAACCAGCACCACATGCAGGCTGCCACCAGAGTGAGGACAGCCACTCCCCAGCCCCTTCCAGTGTTTGGGCTGGCAAACAAGAAGTGCCAACACCCACCCCCACCATAAGCGACTGGCTGATCCAGAGAAACACAGTCTATGATGATAGCTATCAAGGTGAAATACAACGGGATGCCTTTGGTGCTTTGGTGTTTCACTAACATTGTGGATCTGGGACCAGTGGTCTGATCATAGGTTCAGAAGATAGTGGTCCACAGTGTGGCAATCTAGCGGGGGAATCTCCTTTTGAAGGTTACAGCCATTATTGATTCCTTATGGTCTTGTTTTGAAGTCCTATATCATTTTCATTACTTTGTTGGGTTGGGTTTTATTCTCTTTTGTTTTGTTTGATTTTGTTATATCCAATGGCATGAGCAGCTATTTCAAAGACAGCAAGATATATTATAGTAGCCATTTTGGATTTACTATTGTCTGGTTTTTGAAGTCCTTTATTGAATTTATTGTTTTGTTTTTATTGTTTCTATTCTATTCTTTTCTGTTTGACTTTCACTATGTCCAAAGGTACCTGCAGCTATTTTGAAGAGAACAAAAGGCATTCTGGTAACTATTGTTGATTTCATAAGGTTTTGAAGTCCCGTATCACTTAAGCTGGTTTGTTTTGATTGGTTTTATTCTCCTTGGTTTTATCCTTTTTAAAATAAAATAGATCAAAGACCTAAAACAGAAACACTACACCTGCTGGAAGATAAAATAGGTAAAGCTCTTGAAAACATAGGTGTGGGCAAGAATTTTCTGAACAGAACCCTTGTTGCAAAAAAAAAAAAATATTACCAAGAATCAACATATGCATCATATCAAATTAAAAAGTTTCTGCTTAGCAAAAGAAACAATGAGCAGGTTGAAAAATCAACCTAAAGAACAGAAAAATAATTGCCAAAAACTCCTCAGACAGAGAACTAATATCTAGAATATATAGAAAACTCAAAAAAGACCCCTCAAAATAAAACAACTAATCAAAAATTGGGCAAGTGAAATGAATAAGCACTTTACAGAAGTAAAAGTGGACAATAAATCATGAAGAAAATGTTCAGCATCTCTGGCATTTAGAGAAAAGCAAATTAAAACAGCTCTGAGATTCTATTTTACCCTGGGAAGAAAGACCATCACCAAGAAATCAAGTAACAACAAAGCAGGTGAGGCTGCCGGGGAAAAGGATCACCTTCCGCACTGATGGTGGTAATATAAATTAGTACAATCACTATAGAATCCAGTATGGAGGTTCCTCAAAAAACTGAAATTTGAAATATCATTTGACCAAGCTATGTCCCTTCTACGTATCTTTCTGAAAGAATTAAAGACATCGTGTTACAGGGACAGATACATACCCATGTTTATAGCAGCACAATTCATAACTAACTCTTAGAAGCAGCTTATACACCCATCAACAGATGATTGGATAAAGAAAATGCAGTATTTATACCACGGAGAACTCTCTGCCATAAAGAAAGATAAATTTGAATCATTTTTCAGAAAATGGATACATCTTGGGACCATAATATTAAATTAAATAAATCACACACACAAGCTTCAATATCACATAGTTTCTCTTATAGGAGAAAATGAAATTATAAAAGCAAAATGAAAGATCATAGGAAATAGAATTTTCTCAAATGAGAGGGATCTAAAGAGATGGAGGAAGGGAGAGGGAAGAGAAGAAAGAGATTAAAAAGGAATTAAGATGTGTCGTGTGTGTGTACCAATCCTACGGACATACAGTCTAGATATTAAGAATAGCTGGTGATTTTTTTCCATTCTGTGGGTTGACTTTTCAACCTGTTGATAGTTTCTTTTTCTATGTAGAAACTTTTAAACTTGATATGATACATATATTGATTCTTGGTACTATTTTCTGTGCAAATATAGTGTACTGCAAACATGTACTAGTAAAAAAAGAATACTTTGATGATTATAATAGAATTACGTGCCCATGGATTTCTTCACCCATCTTTTTTAAGAGCTCTGACATAGGACTAAGGAAAAATTAACCTCATAGGTGGGGCTTTTCAGAGGTGGCTGGATCTAGAGTGTGTGATTCTGGCACTCACTGATGGAGCAGTGTTAGGATTAAGGGTGTGTGATTACTAAACTAGTCCACTGATTGGTTTGGCACCTGCCCAAGGCTTAGTAGCCTAAATTGAATATAAAAGGGGAAGAAAGAAGCTGCTACCATTGTTCCTTGTGGGTCACTTGCTTCTTTTACTGCCTTCTGCCTGCCATGAACTGTTTCTCCTCTGCATTGCCCCTCTGCTAAGCTACCTTGCCTGGGAGCCAGCCCATTATGGGCTGAAACCTTTACTAACTGTCAGGTTTAACTCCTTTAAGTTTGAGTGTCAGATATTTTGTGCCAGTAACTTAAAAAATAACCAAGACACCTACCATTCAAAAGCAGTGGTATTGAGTTTCAGGATAACATCCCACAGGGCCCGTCCGTAGAAGATACTTAGGGTCACACGTAGATGGTACTCCCTGGTCCTGCACTCCAGGAAGATGTAATAGTAACCAAGACTCAGTGCATAGTACTCAGTACTTAATGATAATGTCTTAGCATGGGGATGCAGTAGGATTCTGTGAGCCCTGATGCTTTCAGATAATGTCCATTTTCCTACTTCTGGTACCCTGCTTCTTAGGTCTGCTTGCTTGGTATGAAGTCAACAGCAGAGCATGGAATTTAAAAGTGCTTCTTCTCTGAATGGGCATCTGGTCTTTGCCATAAAAATATTTATAGAAAATATTTATCCATGTGCGCATTTCATAAATGGAGGCTTGACAAAATCAAATCGCTTTCCCAAGGACAGAAATCTAATAAGAAATGCTGTCAGATTTGCCACCGAGGCCTGTCTTGGTCCAGCTCCTGCGTTACAACCTGCTGTTTTTCTCAAAACCACGATCTGACTTAGGTTCCTGATAACACACTCATAGCTCTGTTTTCTACATAACATGGAATTTAATTTCTAAATATATTCATACATATGTTATGATTTGCCCAATACACACCTCGGTACTAAACAACTTTTTTAGGAGTCATTGTATCTGTAGCACAGAACTCAAACCTAATTAATAAGAAATGCTAAAAAAAATGTCCAATTTGGGAACACATGCAAAGAGAATATCAGACTTTGAAATTCATTTAGTTTTATAAAATGAATTTAAAACACTTGAAACTTTTATTTAAAATGGACTTTTTCCCTTCTTATGGATACACTCAACATGAAAACACTGCTCATTATCTTAGCATAGTCATTCCTTAATCACAAGAAGAAATCCACATAGCCGTACAATGTATTCACCTCCTCTTTCACTCTGCTGCTCCAAAGTAGCCAGTGTGTGTCTATCTTAGGCCTACTGCCTCCCCAGAGGGGCCCAACAGTATTTGCGAAACACATCTATTGAAAATATTGCTAACCAGCCTTTATTGCCTTATTAGTAAAAGAACAAATGCAAATCCCAGCACATTTACAGCCAGGCCTCCATTTTTTCTGATTGATGTGCATTTCAAGATTTTCTGGGTGAATTACTTTGTGACTTCGCAACAATTCAGGGCCAACACAACAATGTAAAATCCAATGTGAGGAAGGAACTTGGTGCGTGCAGAATGAAAGAAAGAACCCCCGTCTCCAGCCCCATTTCAGCTTGGTTTTCCCAAACAAAGTTGGGGCTAGACCAGAGCTCTGACCACAGATCTAAACATTTGGAAAGCTGGCTGAGCTCACACACATGTAAACAGCAAGAGATTAATACCGTGCTTTTGAAACTGACTTTAATGAGTTCTCTGAGACTCTACCACACAAAATTAAGAAATCAATGTTCTGAGAAATATGGGAAAGTAAAGTAATATAAGACTTTATCCTAGCCTTTATTTATTCTTCTCTTAACCAAAAACAAAATAGACAAAGCAAACAAAGGCAAAAGGACAAAGCAATTGTAAAGGACAGGAGTGGTGATAAAGTGTATGGGTGGAGAATTGTGGTGTGGAGCAGGGAAAAAAGGATCCCACTGAAATGCAAGGGAAAATGTTGGTGAAGGAGATGGAAGAAGAGATGGTAAGAAGCAGAGACAGACGTGGAAGGATCACGGTCCAACCCAGTGAGTCACACCCTGTAGTAACCCAGTTCTAATTATCCACAAGTCTCATATCTGCTATGTGTTTAATTTGATTCTTCTCTGCAAATGCAGAAACAGCTGTTTCATTTTGACACAATTTTCTTTGTCCAGAAGCTTTGAAAAAGTCCCTTCGCGAGGTCCACAGGATTTATAGGAAGTTCACGTCTTCATTAAGTGCACTTACTAGATTTTTGAAATTAACTCAACCATTAGCTTGATTATACCATATTATGAATGAAAACCAATGAGCCACAGCTGGGGATTTAGCTCAGTGACATAAGCACTTGCCTGCAAAGTGCGAGGTCATAAGTTCAATCCCTGGTACCAAACAAAAAAGAAAAGAAAAGAAAACCAATGGACCAATGGATTGGTTGGCCAGCAATCAATCAGATGTCCTTAATGAACTTAGTTTGAATCATGCTATCCAGAATCTATAATTAATTGTTGATGGCCCAGAACAAAAAGTCATGTGGCTTTAGGACTAGTGGTCCTATTGGACCATGTCAGGTAGAGACAGAGTAAAGGACAAAGGAAGTCACCTGAGACAGAAAAAGACTTTAAGAAAGTGGAGGAAGGAAGAAAAAATCATGAAGACAAATAAAGCTTGTATTGCAGCCTCCTGAGAGAAGAAAGTATTTTCCATTCTTTTCAATTTTTCATCTGCATTCTCTATGAAAGATTCAGTATCCAATCAACAAACAATGGCTGATATTTATTGAGCACATATCCAAGCCATTGTACATACACCATTTCATTTCATTCTCAAACAATCTATAACATAAAAACTGTTGTTATTGCCATTTTACAGGTGACAAAAATGAATCTTGGAGAGCATAAGTAATTTGCCCATGCATGTCTCTTGTTGAATGACTGGTAATGATAAAATTCAAATTCAAATTTGGTTCCATCTTATTCCGAAGTTCATATATATATATATATATATATATATATATATAGTTTTTTGTAGCAAGGATTGAACATAAGGCAGGTGCTTATGTTACTGAGCTACATCCTCAGCCCCAAAGTTCATGTTCTTAAATGCAACTCTATACTATATGTCATATTCTTAAATTACCTTCTTCTTTACTTGAATGAGCTTGAGAGTTTCTTGCTTATAAAACTCAGCCATCCCTGATTAAGAAAGAAATGAAAAAGTTTAAGAGCGTACTTCTCTAATTACTGACTGTGACATTCAAGCAATTAATGCTGTGACTTCAAGCTGCAATATTTTGAGTATAAGTGTTCAACTCCTCCTGTTATTTTTTATCTTGCTTTTTCCTCCCCAGCTTTAGCATCAGGTTAGCTAGTTGACATAAAGCATACTTCTTGTCAAATGTGGTACTCATTGTCCTCCCCAGTGTTCTGTATTTACTCTCATTTTTTAAACTGGATAAGAGAAAGACAGGACCGACTATACTCTCACGGATAAAACACAGTTGAAGAAGTTGAATGCACATGTTTTCTACTAATGGAACGTCAGAACATTTACCTTTGCCAAAGTCACTTCATATAGTCCTTTAAAACTTTCCAGACCTGCTAATGAACCCAGAATGAGGACAGACCACACTCTGCACCCCATGTCCCTTCTGGCTGAATATACACAAGGGCCACAGCATTCTTTTAAATGCAATGACAGGTCTACTTTGCTAGTAAATTGCCTAAAGAAATCTTCTCCGCATATTGTACGTTCCATCTCTTCTTTGGCTATTATGGTTTTATGTTGTGAAGAAGCAAAGAGAAACAAGAAAGAATGTTTTCAGAATACTTGATTTGGGCTTGGACACACCACTGGCTACCTAAGTGACCTTGGGCCTGGCCTTCACCTGATGAGATTGAAAACCATGTTATATACATTACTGGGTAAATAAGGCAAGGTTAGAGTATAAGTAGGGTGGAGGATTATCATGAAAGTCTTTCAATGATTGTGGAACTTGTTTGGATGATTATTGCAAATTGTTTCCCTGAAGAGCCACTTAAAATTGGTCCCTGTGGTAGGATTATACGTAGGCATTTGTCCTGTGCCCCATGGGTTGAGCACTTCAAGTTTGGATCCTTTGAATCACAAATAGCAGAAGATCCCATGCAGACTTCAAGGACACATCCCGTTCCCTGTCTGAGACCCTCAGCCTCAAGCCCCTGTGTGGACGGTGAGGGGAGGAGGGCAGCAAACAGCTGCTCCTGGGTCCCGTCTCAGTCCCAACAGACACCACAGGGTAGTAGCAGAACGAAGAGGAGGCTTTTACCTCTTTAATAAGACAGAAATTATAGGTTCCTCACCCCAATCTCACATTCTTTTTCCTTTGCTTTTAACACTGGGAGACAAGTATTTCACAATCCATTTAGAGACACATACACATTAATACAAAAAGAAAATCTATGAAAGAACAATTTTAATGAGCTTTTCAACAGAGGACATGTAGGTTTAGGATGACTGTCTGTTATCCAAAATGTTTGGGAACAAAAGCATTCCAGACTTTGGATTTCTTCAGATTTTGAAATGTTCGCACATACATAATGAGATGTCTTGGAGATGGGACACAAGTGTCAACATGAAATTTATTGATGTTCCATATATATCTTATGCACATGTCCTGAAGGCAATTTTATACAAAATTTTTAATAATTTTGTGTGGGAAACAAAGTTTCAAGGTTGGAATTTTCCACTTGTAGCATCATGTCGGCATTTCATAAGTTCTGGATTTTGAAGCATTTCTGGTTTCAGGTTTTCAGATTAGGAGTGTTCAGCTTTTATTCAACATTTTCCTTCCTGTTTCAGGTTGAGTGGCCTATTTGTAAGGAGGGGCCACCAGTCAGAAAATGTGTGTCATGATTCAAAATTGGTGATCATCAGCTTCTCAGGGAAGGAAACAAAGTCACGAAGCTAAGCTAGGACTTTTCAAAACTAAAGTGGAGAATTTTCTGGGATCAGGGGAGAATCTGCACACACAGCTAAGGAGTAAATGCTGGAAGCCACATCCAGAGGTGAAGCTGAGATCACACCCAAACAAGGACCCTGTGAGCAGTGACAATCGAGGCCAAGTGTCAGGGTGGGCACAGAAGCCCAGAGATGAATGAAAGGTGCCCGGCAAGCAGATGGGTCTCCAGGCACCACCAGCAGCTGCTGCAGCCCTGCTGACAAGCAGCAGCCTGGCCTGGAACATGCCCTCCCAGAGCAATGGAGGAAGCTTGGGCATCGCAGGCACCCGTGCCTGGTGAGTGGTAGCCTAAGGAGGTGTGGAGCCTAAGGAGTGCTGGGGGCCACAGAATCTATCATCCCCACAAGCCAGAGCAGTTGCAGGAGTAAAAGGGGCCACCATTAGTCATTTCCAGGCTAAGTAAGGTGCTCAGTGGAAGTGCTTATGACTAGCATGAGCGAAGCCCCGGTCTCAATCCCCAGCACTAAAAGACAAAAATGGTTAATATGATTTCAGGCATAAACTGGACTCTGTCAAGTAATCTGGACAAGTAATCCCTAAGGCTCTCTATCAAAAGTGGATAGTTACTTGGCTTTGTGTTAACTCTGACTGGCAGTTAGGGTGAGGGGTTCAGGCTTCGGCTCAGATTGCCCCTTCCTGACTGAGTGGACTTGGGAAAGTCATTGAACTTCCTGTGATTTTTCCACATATCCCCATAGGTCCTAGAAAGGTTTAGTAAGTCATCAAAAATCACGGAGTTAGGAATCAAACATAACTTGGTCAACAACTACACTGGGGCTCAGATTCACCCCCACCCACCCAAAGTCCTTGACCCACAGAGTCCTGACCTCTGTCCACCAGGTCACTCCCAATGCACTGCCCTCCTTGAACCTGCTCAGGCCCTACCTGGTGGCCTCCTCATCAGAGAAGGCACAAATCTGTCTCCAGCTTCATAGTAACACCTTTGAGTGTTACAAAAAAACCTATCCTCACCAAATGCCTGATTTACTCTCATCGGGAAAGGTTTTGCTTAAAATCCACTGCTCCCCCTGCCTTTACAAATATTCTGTCCCTGGGTGCAGAAAGAGGTATCCTGTTTGATTTTAATCACTCTCTTTACAAGCTCAGCTTAAGGGGACACAGGTAAAAACAAGAAAAGGAATCATCTAAAAAGGCAAAGTTCTTGGCTCCAAATTAAAAACATTTTTAACAGTTCATATCTGAAAAGCCATGCAAATGACTCCTGGGAAGATCGTGGAGAAGTGCTTTCCTCTTATAGCTGCCTGTCACCTGTCAGCTTCCTTACTGTGGCAGCTGAAAGACACTGCTCCTGTCACACAGGATGAGTTCTTGGTCCATCTGCAGCCACTTATGACTACGAGATATTTCAAAATCAATCACGAGTTTCAGTAATGGTTGAAATCCAGCATTTTATGTGTGTGTTAGGAGACATATAAAATGATACTAAGTGGGAAACACATGTAAAAAAGCAGTGAAAATTAAAATTGGCTTCAAATGCAAGGTAATATTATTGGAAGACCATTAGCTAGACAATACATGTCAGTTTCTTATACAGTGTTGCCCTGGAGAGATAGGTTATGTCTTAAAATATTCCAGTAAACCTGACTTAGATGAAACACAGGTGGACATGACTTTCCTACTCTTGTTTTCATCCTTTGGACATTCACATAGCTCAGATGAGTGAGTGAATCCATAAAGAGTGGGAGGAGCTGACAGCCTGCTCCCCCTGCACTCATCCCAGTGACCGTGAGGTACAGCCGGGGAGGACAAGAGAGTCAGGGCAGTGCTCTTCACTGGCCATATAACCTGACTCTTCACTAAGTTACTGGACAGTTCAGTTATTCAATTGAGTGCCCTGAAATTTTTACTTTCTTTGTTATCTGTCAAAATTAATTGTTAAGCAAGTGAAAGTACAAATAGGGCTTCAGAGGAGAAAGCTGATTTTTAAACTTTTTAATATATCCTTATATATAATATAAGAAATGCGATTACACATACAGGTAATCATACATTACCTAAATTTTTTCATGCCTCTTTATAAGAAATTTAGTGATTTCCCTCAGCAATAACGGACATTTTTAATTAACCAGTGTACCTTCAAATATTATATTGCTTTGCATCCATGGCAAATGACATTTTAAATTACTTTGCTTACACAATAGATGGAAATGAAACCACAATTTAAACAATATTTCTCTATATTTCAGTTTCTTAATTACTTCAAACTACTCAGTTTCCCTTTCTGTTCTTAATTTACTCTTAGATCTTAGAGTACGGGAATGTTCACTATCTTGATTTGGGTAATGATTATATAGAAAATACATATGAATATTTTCCTTGGACACTTTACTGTATTATATTTTGATTTAGAAAACTTGGTACAGAGTCATTGTTCTCTCAGAAAGGAGACATTTCTGCAAGGAATTAAGCACATTAGAGAAAATATGGATAGAATCTATTGTGAAGTCTGTGTGGATGCTTGTGTTAACATTCAGAGCTCAAGAAACTGGAGTCTCTGCAGATCAGTTATCATCACACTAATCCTACAATGCCTTTTCATCCCTGCCAGCTAGTTTACCGACTCTATCTGTTGCCTAGCAAAATCCAGAACCACATCAAGGAAAATGTCTATCAACTAATGCTGACATTTATAGTTTATGTGGTGGGAGATGGTGGAATATTTTTATTCTAATCAGTCATAAAAGTCTTACTAACAATGGGAAACTCCAGCAAGTCAAGAATCATTTATGTTCATTTTCTCAGCATGTATTTACTATTTTACCATTACATGCCATACTCTATACAGGAACACACAGACATCGTTCACAGGAGCTAGATTAGTCAGCTTTCCCATCATCAGTGCAAAATACTCGACACCCACAATTTAAAGGAGAGGTTTCATTTGGCTCAGGGTTTCAAGGCTTCAGTCCATGGTCTACTGGTTCTAAAGTAGAAACATCCTGACTGAAGGGCACAGCGCAGCAAAATTTCTCAAACCATAGTGACCTAGATGAGTCCCAGAGAGGAAAGGGCCAAGAAGCAGATATAATCCCCAAGGTCATGACCTTTCACTCGCCCACACACATTCAGAAGCACACAGTACTAACCTGATAGGTGTTTCTTAATCTAGTGGACACTCACAATCAAGAGTCCCAGAGTTTACTATATTTGGGGTATAAATGCAACTGTAATGCTACAGTGTATGAATCTGCAGTAGAGGGGACTCCTTTGTGCCATTGTGGGGCAGAGCTGGGCACTCCTCCAGCTGGAGAGCAGCAAGGATTAGTGGAGAGGGAAGTCTTCTTAGATAGTATAAAACATACCATAGGACTAACCTACCATTATAGTACGAGAAGGTCTAACTCCCATTCCCCTTTCTAAGCATGCCCCTCCCTTAATAGACACATCTTAGAACATCACACCACCATTGTTTCAGTTGGCACTGCAAAAAATCCCAAAAACTGTAAAAGGGCACAGAAATCTGTTTAAGATGGTAACAAAAAAAGAGGAACGTTGTCTATTTCTGCATCATGCTAGTAGTTCCACAGGTCTACGTGTCTTCCTCCAGTCACCTAGTTGTATATTTTAACAGTATCTACACAAAAGAAGAAAGTCAACAAAGGTGACTAAAACTTGAGGTATTACCCATGATTAACCCTCCCTTGTTAGTCCAAAATCATCACCCGAAATGTGATCTACTGTACAACAAAAAATCTTCTTAACCCATCCACTATCTTCCATCTCAGCTGCCATCACTCTGTCCAAGTCACCATCGCACATGCCTGGACCACGATGGTAGCCCCCTAACTGGCCTTTTAGACTCGTAAAATACTTTCAGTCACCTTAGAAATCAAATCCCAATTCCTTTCTAGCGCCTTTGTCATGCCACATCAACAATTTCAAAAAATTTGTTCTTAGAATCCCTTACACTCTTAAAAATCATTGGGGAAGGCAAAGAGCTGCAAAGTATCCATTGATGTGCAGCACATTATGAAATCAAACAGATTTTTATGCCTTTTTAAAAATAATTTTTAGTAATTGTTCTAGTTTACAACATCTAGCTTTAGTCCACTATCTAATTATTCTGCTTCTCAATAAAATTTCTTCCTTGTTTCCTTCTTTTTACTGCTGGTCTTATACATTTCAGGTATGTACACACTCTAAACAGACAATACATTATGACATGTTTGATTGCAATTTAAAATTATAATAAAAGATTTTTAAATTTATATTCATTAATGACATTTGATTATTTTTCTTTTTTTGTGTAGATACAAGTTTTTTTATTAAGTCCATCCTTTAGCCTGAAGAACATCCTTTAATGTTTTTCATAAACAAAGCTGCCAGCAATGAATTCTCTAAGTTTCTATTATTTCCTATGTCTTTATTTTTCATTTTTGTTTTTTTAAGAGAATAAAATAAAACAAAAAAGAACAAAGAAGATCAGAACAAAACAAAGCAAGCAACGCAAGACTTCAAAACAAGACAACAGGAAATCAAGAGTGGCTACCATAAAGTCTCTTGTTTTCTTCAAAATAGTTGTCCATATCTTCACACACAATGAATTCAAACAAGAGAAAACAGTATAAAACTGATCAAAACAAAAGAATGAAAGCATTGCAGGCCTTCAAATATTTTTCATTTTTGAAAGATATTTTTGCTGGGTATAGAATTCTGGATGGACAATTTCTTTTGCTTCAGCAATTTAAAGATGTCATTCCATTGTCTTTTGGCTTGCAGAGCTCTGGTGTACAGTTTCCTATGATTTGTGTCTTTGTTCCTCTTTAAGTAATAAATTTCTTTTCTTTTACTACTTTCAGGATGTTTTTTATTCTGATGTTTTTCAAAGGTTTGAATATGATCTATGTAGTGTTTTGTCTTTAAAATGTTTCTTATTTTCTAAATTTCTTAGATCTATATTTTGGCATCTGTCATTAATTTAGAAAAAT
Organism: Hydrochoerus hydrochaeris; assembly: GCA_004027455.1. Taxonomy (NCBI): domain Eukaryota; kingdom Metazoa; phylum Chordata; class Mammalia; order Rodentia; family Hydrochaeridae; genus Hydrochoerus; species Hydrochoerus hydrochaeris. The sequence goes on from PVLA01005565.1 coordinate 112,237, forward strand.
TTCCACCATATATTTCAAATATTTCTTCTTTATTCTTTATCTCTTCTCTTTGTAGGATGCCAACATGTGGTAAGTTAGGTTATTTGATATTGTTCCACAAAACTTGGATGCTTAGTTCTACCTTTCCTTTTCATTCTTTTTCCCATTAGTGTTTCAGACTGAGTAATGGATAATTGTCCATTCTCAATTTCACCAATTCTCTATCAGTTGTACTTAATTTACTGATAAATTTGTCAAGTGTATTTTAAAATCTATTTTTCTCTTGTGCATTTCCACTTGTTTTATCACTTCCACCCTTCACTGAAGTTCATCACCTGATATTGCATGTTGTTTTCCTGCTGGAATCTTTAATGTGTTGATTGTTTTAAAGCCCATGTCTGACAGTTCCACCTGAAGGACCTGGGTGGCCCTTGTGCCTTCCCACAGAGGTCCCTTGCTCCTCAGGCCTCAGGCTAGCTCCACAGCTGGGTTCTCCTCTGGAGTCTTGACTGATGACATCCATGAGAAAGAACTATGAGTGGCTGCCATGTCCCCTGTGTCTGCAGCTCACAGGGACTCTTCATTCTCATGTTAACCACCCTTAGTTAGCTTACTTAGTATAAATCATAACTGGAGTGTTCGTGGGCTTACTTGGCTCCTGGGCCATATCTCCTTGCTGTAGTGTCTTCTCTTAGGTTTCAGATGAGGCAGTTGTACTGAGACCTCAGCAATCAGAAAGATTCAAATAATGTCATGTGTGGCCTCTGGAAAACTACTGTGCACTATGGGAGAGAGAACATGAACAACAAAGAGAATTTTCAGTATCATGAAATTCATTTTAGCTCTGCGGGATCTTGAAAGGTTTTGATGACTTCGGGTAGTCTCTGAGACCCATTTGCCATGCAGCCCACACTGCACCCACCTGTCCAGCACCCACCAATGCTGTCCCAGTTTTTCCCTATGGTCAGCTACAATGGTCTTAGCTTTGCATGCTGAGCTCTATGATGGCCTGAATTTAGGACTCTTTTCCTCCACACAGAATGTTCTTTTCTGGGTTTTTGAATGACTAACTCCTTCTTGTTCTCCAAATCTCAGCTTGAAAGTACCTCAATCACTGTCAATTGTATCTTCTGTGAGAACCTGCATACATATACCCACTCTAAGACATTGCCTACCATAATGCAATGGCAAGTAGAAACAACAAAAAGACACCCAAGATTTGGAGGCATATATATTCTATGTCAACAGGCATGGATTGGGGTCATTCCCAAAATATCAGGCCCTGATCTCTGGCAGTCTAAGGTTTATATAGGACAAGCAAGCAGAAAGCACAGATGCAATTGAGAATTGGTTTATACAATGTGCATCATAGTGACCAGCTATGCATCACAGTGACCAGCAGCTTCTAAGAGACAAAAGTAACCAGAACAGGAACTATTATATAGACAACTAAAAAACTGAAGTACACTTGTGGGGGATGGGAGAGCATTTCCTCTTATGAAAAAGTATTTGGGTCAGATGACAGGAGAACCAAGATGGAAACCCTCTGCCCCACAATATGAGGCAGTCAGAGTGTAGGTAAAGAGAGAAGAACAACACCCACTCCCTCCCGTAAGCAACTAGCTGATGTGGGGGAACGCAGACTGAGATGACAGCAATAGAAGTTAAAAACAACATAAAGCTTGTATTGTTTGATTGACTTTGCAGACCTAAAGCCAGTAGTCTGAGCAACTATTTAGAGGATGACACTATGCAATAGAGTAACTGTGGTAGATTCCCTACTATCTTATTTTTGAAATTCAATATCAGGGTTCTCACTTTTCTCTTTATTTTGTTTCATTTTATTGTTCTGTTTCATTTCCTTTAAAATAAAAATTTTTTGAAAAGTATTTGGATTTGCTTCTTTTTGACCTTCCTCCAACATTTGGTTTGTCTGCTGCATTATTAACCATGCCTAGAACATCATGTCTTAAGAATCTCAAAATGTATGTGAATAAAATATCTTAGGCTATTTCAGTGACAAATAGTATCAATCACTGTCAAGCTCATTGTTGGTTCTTAAATCATACACACTCACAGACATTCAAGGAATTGTTCCCTGGCCAAGTATTGTTAGTATGTAGGTTCAAGTGCTCTTTGAACTGATTGGTTTTTAATCTAAGCCCAGTTGAACTCACTTCAGAGGCAGGCTCAGTAGTCAGGGATGTGAAGGCAAGACTGGGAATCCAGAATGTGATTTCAGTGCTTGATAAAGCAAGACTGTTTCAACAGTGTGGGAGGTGCAGCTTCCTGAGAGGCTCTCCATATCACACTACCTGGCAAATCATTGTTTTCAGTAATCTTGGGCTCAACCATCCTTAGGCAATATGAAAAACTAAAAAGAAACATCAAGCCAAGAGGCTGGTGGAAATCCCCTAGTTGACAGTGTTATACTACTTGGATCCCTAAAATGATATTTCAACAAATAAAGATGCCAGGAATTAATGCCAACAGCACAGTCAAGCAAAAAACCATGATTGGGTGCCTGTTAATCTTGTGGTGCTTCCCCTTCATAGATGATATTGGAAATGTGACAGAAAAAAAAGGTGGGGGAGGGAGGAAAAAAAAGCCATGGTTGTCTTTTGATTTCTATTTCTGGTAAGAAATTAAACATTTATAATTTGAATTTTTTTCACAAATTAAACAAATGATTTAGAAACTTACTGAGCTCTTCCAATATCATTGATTTTTCCCCCCTTTGGCTGTTTGATTTAAATATATATCACCAAGTTGAATAATTTCTCCAAAGCTTTAATAAGGGTCCACAAAGGGAAAAAATAAAAAGAAAACATAAATCTAAACAAGTGCAGTAGCCCACACCAGACCTAAGTGATGTGAACTGTCCCTAACTCAGTCCTCAGTGTAGTACACTGTTCCTAACTCAATCCTAGAGAAATGCAAGAGAGTGGAGTATAGGTCCAAATCTAGGTTGTAGTCATATCTGTGTAGACATGTTTTGTGCATGTGTTTGTGGGTTCATTAATCCAGTGCACACTGTTGAGTCTCTGCCAAGTAACAGGTATTATGTATCAGTAATCAAGACACACATAATTTCTTCCTGAATAAAATTAAGAGTCTAGGAAGAAAATGAAGATATAATTTGATATGTAAATAAGTATATTATCTAAAATGGAATATGCTATAAAGAAAATGAAAAATTAGATAATTAAGACTAAAACCCAGTGTTTATTTGTTTGTTTGTTTTTGGTACCAGGAATAGAACTCAGGGTCTCATGCCTGCCAGGAAGGCACTGTGTTGCTGAGCTACATACCCAGACCAAGACTAAAACTCAGACGACACATTAATAATAAAAATGTAAATTTAAGAGCTACAAAATCCAAGCATCTTCTTTTGCATAAGGTGGGAAGACTACTGATAGGAGGTGAGAGAATAAATATAACAGGGAACTGAAGAACACAACGAAGCATCATGTAGCAGAGAGATAGAGAAGCCGGTAAATAAGGCTCATTAAAAACAGTAGGAGAAAAACCAGGAAGGAGCTGTACCATACAATCCCAGTCCATGGGGCGTCAAGAAGCAGGAATGCTAGTGAAGAATGGTGCCAGAAGATTCAGTTAAATAACTACTGAAAATAGTTGCTGAATTAGACAGTGTGGAAGTCAGTAGAGACCAGAATGAGATCACTTTTGTCAGTGTAATAGAAACTGTACCCAGATCAAAGCAAAGTGAAGAATAACAAGGATTGTTTGAGCCAAGTTGATGGACTAAACACACATTTCCTTCATCTTCCCAAAAGCCTCAGTAAAACTACAATATGGAAATTTTTTTAATCCATAAACCTACAAGAAAGAGAACATTTTGTGAACTTGGAAGCAGATGGGTGAGCTAACTGTCTTAGCAGACTCAGGAAAGCTGAATTCCAAGCTAGTCTTGAGGAAACACAAGCACAAACCAATTGGCAATATAGTCCTCAGAAGATGCAGGAATTTTCGTCTCCAACACACAACTCCACAACCAAGAGCGGAGAACTGGACTGGGCAATAGTGTTGGTGAAGCAGTCAGACCCCAACCTGCCCAGCTTCCTCCAAAGGTGAGGTCACGGTTCCTCTCCTCCATACAGGACTCGGAGCTTCTCAGCTCCTTGGCAAAATGCAGGCTGTGTAGAGAACCAGCGAGCACACAAATGTGGGGAGCCGATGCAGCAAACCTAGCCTTTTCTTCTCCCTGAACTTCAAAGGCACAGGGATCCTGACACGCCTCCTCCAGGCCAGCGAGGGGAGGACAGTTCCCTGGGAGCCTGGCTGACCCAAAGCACCTGAAAACATACGGAGTGTTCATTCAAAAACAGCGCACCCGGACTCGTGAAATGAGTCTCATAGTGACAAACCTGAGCCACACACTGTGCTTCTTGGAGCACCACAATCTCTTACTGCTAACCATGAGCACGAGGCCAAGACATTCGGGAGAGTGTTTTTAACTTGGAAGGGAGAAATCATTTAAATCTGTGTGTAGAAAAAAGCAACTTGTAAAAACAGACATTATGCAGAAGTACACTTTGAAAACCTACCATTCTGATGCTGTCTGAATAGTAAGAGAAGATATTGTTTCTGTAAAAAAGACAATATGCTCTTAAGAATTACAAACATGATAACAAAAAGGAACATTATATAGAGGAAAAAATTAAAGAAATATCTCAGAGTGAAAAACAAACCCAGGTAAAAAAAGACAAAAAAGAGAAAAATAAGAAAACTAATGGGGGAGGGGGTTGGTGGCCAGGGATTTAGCTCAGCAGCATAAGTGCCTGCCTTGCAAGCGTGTGGTCATGAGTTCGAACTCCGGTAACAAAAAAAAAAAAAAAACAAGAAAGAAAGAAAATTAATGGGGCTGGGGGGAAGTCCAAGAAGTCCAAATTCCAAGAAATATGAGTTTCATAAAAAAAAATAAAAAAAAAACAGCAGGGCAAATATTATCAGGACAATTTCATATTTCCTGAAGGACATTAGTAACCAAACGGGCTCACTGTGTATCCAACGTAAAAACAACATTTGGAAACAAAGATATGAGCCTGTAAGTTTTGCAATAGAAAAGAAAAAAAGCAACGGGTCCTGAATAAACTCTGAGAACTCGGAATGGCTTGAGGCCGCCCGGAAGCACAGACATCTCCAGCCTGCGGTCGCACTCTGCTGCATGTGAGGGCAGGTTGAGGATCGTGGCGAGAGAACGCACAGCCTCTGAACAGGAACCTGTGGATTGAAAGCTACTGAAGGATATGTCCCATCAAAAACAGAAAGCCAACTAGGAGAGAGAAATCGGATAGAAGGGAATCAATGCCCGGAGGAAGATAGACAGCAGAATCCCAGCATGGCCATGAAGATGGTCCTGGTTTTCCTGGCCTAAGGACAGACTGCCCCAGACTCTTCATGCTGCCTGGTAAACCTGAGAAGTTGCTGAGAACTCTGCTGTCCCCTCCTGCCCGGCCACCTGGAGGACACTCCATCACACAGAGGAAGTGCACTCAAACACACGCTTCCTAGGCAGGTCGTGGCTCCTCAGCAGAGCACACAGAGCAGCCCAAAACTTTCCGCCCTAACTCTCCGGGTATCAGAACCTGGTTCAAGGGTCCCAACTTCACAGGCCCCAGCGTTTTCCCAGCCCTCGGCTGACCCTGCCCACTTACTTCTCCAGGAGAGATTCTTCTACATTTTCAGGAAAGCCAAAGCCAGAGCAGTACCTAAAACACTGCCGAGTTCAGTGGTGAAGTGAGCCCATCTTCTGACAGACACTACGCTATCTTTCCACTGAGCAGTCAAGCCACAGATTTCTGTGAAGGTGTAAAAGGGACAGTGGGTAGAGAGTGGTCACACAAAGCTCATGCAGTGCTTGTGTGGGGTGCAGCAAAGACAGACATGGGCTTGGCCGTGAAAGGACGAGAAAGAGAATTCCAAGACAGCAACGACGTGTATTTCTTAGGTTAGAAAGTAAGCTTGTGGGTACTCTTCTTATTTTTATTGTTTAAACTGTAAAAATAACATTTTATCTAGTCCTGTTTACATGCAAGATACACTTGAAATTTTAAAATATAAAATTTCAATCCCTAAGAAAATAAGATATCGAGAGCTGAAGTTACTATGCTTTTCTTCTGAAGGGAAGCAAAGAAGTGAGGTACTAGCCAACAGAGATGAGGTGTTACAGAAGACTTCATTACAATAATAGATTTCAGAGAATGCTTTTTCATGCTGATTGAATTTGTGCCAAATGAGACTATGGAGACGTCAGGAAGAATAGGTTCCTAAAACAGCTGAAGTCCATCCTTAACCTCCTTGTCTATTGTCTCTTTAACACTCCACTGTGGCCATTTGTTATGTTGAACATAGTTTACTTGAAAATATTGTGATAGTTCAGGCAGAACATAGGTAAGGAAGCTAGACCAGGTCATGTTGTACTTCATTCTGGCATGAGAATCACCTTTTAAATACACTTATATTTTTATTTATTTGGATTAAATAATAATGCACCCCAATGTTTCCCTGAGATGGGCAAAACAGGAAGGGCTCATAATATGATTCATGAGGAGAGGTGCAAAGCTGACCATGAGGCGCCCCACTAATACAACCCTTGGGGCTCCTCCTGCACTGTAACTGAGTCTTCTCGGGGACTGCCATTCATCACAGAGTGATGGCACAAACCACAAGGGTGACAATGGGCTTTCTGGAGTCTATGAATTTGTATAACCTCATTGTCTCTACAGAGTGCACAGAATAAGAATTTCTGACATCTTTTTTCTCTGCTGACAAAAGGAGCTCTGGATAGCACCAATGCTATTGGCCATCTGACAGCTCAGAGGTTTCCAGTTACCAATAGAGTATGTTGTTACATGTTGCTTTGCTAGCCCTGCTGTCACTATAAAATATAAGAGGATGTTGTCCAGGGGTGAAGGGACGGGGAAGGGAAGGGATACGGCAGAGGAAATAGAGGCCACAGTTGCAGGTGCTGGAAGATACTTGAAGCTATTTGGTCTTGTGATCAAAACTGACAAAACGACTTACATTTTTGTAGGTTGTGCTGCTCCGGCTAAAATTCAGCTGAGGTGATGAAGAAAATATGTGAAAATTAGAAGCAGAGACTGAGCAAAAGAATTGTTACCTTCCCATTAGGTCATGCTGTAAATCTTTGAGCAGATGGCATGATGTGAGCAATCTGCATCCCTCACAACTAAATGAGGTAGCCCATAAGGAGCAGAATATTGAGATAACAGAAAACCCTAAAATCACATGAGACTCTTCTCAATAAACAATGAAATTTAGCAGAGTGGTTGTGGGAAACACAGCAAAGGTATTGTCCTTCCTTTGAATACCTTCAAATGAAGGGATAAAGATCTAAGGCGAGGCAAGGAGGTGGTGAATGTTTTATTGAAGGAAGTGTCTTCAGAGGACATAGGGGAACAGGGATCCCTGAGCCAAATCTTTTGGGGACCAAAGGGAAGCAAAAGTACAGAATGAGTGGGAAGAAAAGGAAAGGGCCAAGAGGAAACGGAAACAGAAAAAGAAGATTGTATAGAGACATATGAAAGAAAATAAAAAGAGGAAAGGAGAACTACAAAGGGAAGAGAGAGAAAGGCTGCTTCCTGTCCTTTCCAAGAAGCGTCAGCACAGGGAGGACTCTTCATCATCTCTTCTCCTCTTTCACTTGTCCTTCCCTGGGACGGGAACAGGTAGGAACTGACAGAAGATGTTTCTCGACCCTCTCTACTTCCAAGATGAGAAGGATGTACAGGGCGCATAGGAGGCTGGGTTTTCTGTTCCAGACAGTGTGGGGAGGGGTCCTCTCCATGAAGAGAGGTGTCACAAAACAAGAAATGGGATACCCCAGAGTGCTTGTTAGGAGAGATAAATGATGTTGGGCAAACAAAATGCAGTTGAATTCCCCACAGCACTGATTCACTAGGCTAGTCTTATTTTGAATCGAGCTCCAACCTTCACATGTTAATGAAAGAGGACTAGATAAGCAGCCAAGCTCATTTTTAAAAGCATATATTCAAAATCCGTATCCCCTAACCTCATAGATCAGAACTGTAAACAAAAGCTCAATGTGGCTTTCTAAGTTGTGATTCCATTCCAGCAATAAAATCCCTGGATTAAATGAAGTCTGACCTCTTAATATTTCCAATGAAAATGTAAAAACATTGTTTTATCATTTCATTGTAAATTCAAAGGAGTTATATCTTTAGTCATTTTTGTTGGTTTTCTATTTAAGTCTTCATGATTTATTCTAGCTCCTCTATTATTTTTCAAGAACTAGTTATCCCAAATTTTATCATCTAGAGACAAACCTACACCATTTCCTAAAAGTCAAGAGGATATTTTTTTTTTCCTTTGGGATCATTATTTGCTGCATTAAGATTTTTTTTTAATTTTGAGAACATTTCTTTGATTATTTTTTCTTTGGGAGAATACTATTCCACTGTAGTTTGAATCCGGAATGTCTCCCAAAGGTCTTGTGTTAAAGGTTGGGCCCTTACCATTGGGAGGCAGTGGAATCTTTAAGAAGCAAGGCCTAGTGGGAGTTTTTAGGTCATGGAGAGTTGCCCTGGAAAGGGATGGTGGTCCCTGAATCCCTCTTCATTCTCTTCTGCTTTGGAACCATGAAGTGAGAGATTGTTTGGTCCCACCTGCCCCTGCCACAGTGTGCTGCCCTGCCCAAAGCAGCACAGCCAACCAAGTACAGACTGGAACTTCTACCACAGTGAAGTGAAACAAACCTTTCTTCTCTGTCAGATAAATCTCTCAGGTGTTTTTTTTAATTATAGGAAGTTATCCAACATAGTGTCATGTGACATCTAAAATTATATACAATTATTTTAAATGCTTCCACAAATGACAAAGTGGCAAATATTTACACATGCACACTGGCAGAATGCATATATTTAAAATTATACATAAAGTTTGTCATACTGTGTTAAGTGCGTGTATATTATTAACATGTCAAATTCTGCTTCTAAGATCATGGTTTTATAACTTTGAAATTGTTGTTGCTTAGCTATTAATATTAATATGATTACAGATGTAATTGGCATTATAATTTGTTTTGTTGTGGTCACTAATCCTGACATCTTAGTAATTAATCACAGTGATGATATGTTCTGCTGATGTTAGGTGGATGGATGGAGAGATAGGTAAGACAGATGATAGATAACTACAGATATGCAAAATTCAAGAACGCAGGTCCCATCACTTTGCATCTGCACCATTTGGAAGACAGAGACTCTCGGTCTTTGTGACAAAAGAAGGGAGTTCACTGTTGGTTCCTTCCCTCCCGCTGTTACAGGGCCAGTCCAGCAGTGACCATCACTTCTGTTATATAGTGCACAGGCCTGGGCTGAATGTTGCCTTTGGGCAAAAGAATGGGATTAGGGGGAAAATGAAGACAATTTCTGCTTTTGTGTATTTTTCTTGAGGGGGAAGGAGTGTTTTTTTCTTTTTTTGTCTTTTTTGATCTTGCACTTGCTGGGTAGGTGCTATACTGTTGAGCTGCATCCCTGGCTCAGATTTTTTTTTTTTGTTTAATACTGTATGCCTCTTTTTTTTTTCCATTTTTAAAATAAAAAGTAGTTGTCACATTATTAAATAAAAATAAGTTATAACTATAGGTTATTAACTATAAGTTATCTGAGATAATTCAGTTAAAATGAAACTGTCAAATAAGTGGGTAAAGAGCAATGAGAAATAGTTTCCATCAAAGGCTCAGCACCAAGCATGGGCATCATTTTCCAGGACCAGTCAGGATTCCATATGATTTAATGGCTGTTGTTTGATCAGTGGTGGAGATGACGGAGAGGAGAGTTTGCTGATTAGGTTTATGGACAGAGCTCTATTAACTGAGACTGTAGGAGCCATGATTAAGATCCCAACTGGTGTGTCAGAGTGAGTGGTGGCCAAATGGGAGATGTGAACATGCTCAGGGGTGAAGAATGGATCTTTAAAGGCTGCAAGGATCAGACAAAATACCTGCCTCTGGATTCCATGTAAATAACATGCCAGATGGATGTCTGAATAAATGGGTTGCTTCAAGAAATTTGACACTGCTCAGACATTTTCAAGTGTGAAGAGAATACAGAGGTGGAAAGAAAGGAGTATATTTAAAGTATGCTCTATTCAAGGTCATCGAGAGGGAGAGAGAGAGAGAGAGGGAGAGAGAGAGGGAGAGAGAAAGGTATTGAATAGGACAAATAGTATGTCAGGTCAAGTGGTATATTCATGAATACAAAGTAGACTTGTTGTCATCTTTGTGGAGTTTGGTCCAGCTACTTTATTTGCACCCAGGCCTTATCTCTCATGGCTCCAACTTGAATGTCCAAGTCCCAGTTCTTCATTACGTTGTCTGCAGCAGCAGCCTTTCCCAGACCTCACTAGGAATGCAGAGTCAGACGTTCTCAGATTTACTGAGTCACAGCCTGCTTTGTAACAAGGTCTCAAAGGTGGCTCCCAAGAGCATTCAAGTATAGAGAGTGTTGGTCTAGATCATATCTGTCTCCTGACATAACCAATTGTCTTAGTTACTTTTCTCTTATTGCTGAGAAAAAATACCCAACATCCAAAGTTAAAGGAGGAAAGATTTATTTAGCTCACAGTCTGCAAACGTTTTATTCCATAATCAAAGGCTCCAAGGCCAGGTGTCATCATGGCAGAGAGGCAACCATTCATGGTGGCAGAAGACAGAAAAAACAAGCAAGGAGGAGGAGACAAGTGTGTTTCTGTCCCTTATGTTGCATACAGGCTATTCACCTTAGAGCAGGTATCACACCCATACCCCTCAATCCTAACCAGAACTGTGCCAAACCAATCAGTGGACTGATTTACTAAACACATGCCCTTAACTCCAGCATCACACACTCTAGATTCAGCCATCTCTGATAAAGCCCCATGACCACATGAGAGTTTGAGGGGACATCTAGACACAAATCATAACAGCACTCCAGGAAGGAGAAAGTCTTCTTACTTTCTCTGCTATCTCTCCACTTTTGATTTTGTCCAAAAGTGGGTAGGCGAGAGAAGTGAAAGAGACATGAGAGGATAAGCAGACCTATATAAAGAAGAAGTAGATAAAAATAAGAAATGCAAAGAGAAATATTCCAACAGGGGGAGTTTGTGGGTGAAATGTGGGGAAGTGCACAGACAAGGAGAGAGATGGAATTACAAATGGTGATGAGAGAGAAGGGGAAACAAATTCGCTGAGGCATCGCTGTACAATGTCTCCATCAACCAATTCTGAGACAATTCATAGAAGATGTAAACTGCTTGAACTATTTCTTTAGGTGTCATTACATGGTTGTTCTACATGAAATCAGGTGAGATGGGGCCACTGTGGACCCAGACTTTATATTAGGACCATCTTACTCACTTTCCTTGTCCTTTCTAAGGGGAGCATAGAAGGCAACAAAACTTTGCAGCAACTCTTATTGTTCAGTCATATGCACTGGATTATACCATTACATACCAATTCCAAACAGAGAACTCTCATTATTTCATGTTTCTGTGGATATTCACAAACCACTACACTCAATAACTTGATGCTGCTGAATTAAAGCTAGAGTCCCAAGATGCTGTAATTTGGCACTTACACTGCAAAAGGGTAGACAAGACAGATTTCTGGAGCCAATTTAAACTCTGCATTCCTACAAATACAGAGTGAATGAAAAGAAAATAATCTTAAACTTCTGGGACTAAAATAGCAGTAAGAATATTTCAGCTCTGGTTTAGAGCTAAACCAATTTGAGCAATTGGAATTTCTTAAGCATCAATCACCATTATTTTTTCTATGTACTTAACAAAGAAAATCAATTTTGAGGCTTAAAAGAGGCTTAAAAGAGAGGAGATGATGGTGAAAAGGGAAAGTCATAAGCCATATACAATACAATACAAATACAATAACTCCAGTACTTGTAACTGCTCCACATTATCTGTACGTATCAAGACAATTATAAAATCTTTCATGAAAAATATTGAATAATTATTGGAAATGAACCAATGGCTTCTTTGGAAAGTAAATCTCATAACATTTGTATTTAAAGTACATTTCCGATCAGGAAAATAAAAATTTGAAAGAAGCTCTTCCTGCCTATTTTGCCTCTTTTGGTGTGTGCTTTAATTGGACTTAAGGTTGGGGACTGTGACAACAAAAGCGAAGAGTTGCATTCTAATTTCAGCACAGCCTCGATACACAGCCTGCACACACCCTGCTTGAATCGACTAATTTACCAAGGAGAAACTTCAGAGCAGTTTCAGACTTTCCAGGCACTGGATACCTTTTCTCTCCAGAATGATATTTAATTAGCCCATGGTAAAGGCACACAGCATGGTGAGAAAAGTGCTGACCTTTGTCAATATATGTTGCACATTTACTGATTTTAAAGAGGGATTTTAAAAATAGTTGTGCATGCAATTCCATAATTACCAAAATGGGTATCACTGAAGTCTCCTAGATTAAAAAGAGAGAGATAGGGAATTTGCTGATCTGAACGTGCTTTTGAGGGACTATACAAGGGCTGCCTTGTTTCCAGGGTCTTACAGACTGTAACACAAACAAGAGATGGTATTGGGTGGATTGCTGCTGCCCTGATTCCCTATGACCCTCCAGAGAGGGCACCATGGCTTCCTAGAGATCTGCAGTCCCCAGACATGCTGCACAGTCAGTGTGCTTTTCTGGCATGGGGTGTGAGTATATAAACTCTAATTACAGTTAATACCTTAATCCCAGGTACTGATCTCCTCTCCCTCAGCTGCCAAATCCACTGCAGAAATTGGCCAAACATCAAGGCCAGGGAGTTTTAAGGGAAAATAAAATGCTGAGAGGTATGAGATGCTGTCCATCTCCAGCTTAAATGTTTTCTGGTGGATTTTAGGATTAGGGTCAAAATCCTTAGGATAAATTTCACCTCCAGCACCTGATTGCTCCCTGGCTCCTGCTGCTCTGCTTCCCTGAACTTTTCATCCTTGGCCACCTTGGCCTTTGCAGATCACTGGCCTTTGTCCACAACATGCAGCCCTGCCTTCTGCCCTCTTAGCCCTCTCTCCTCCATCATTCAGATTACATGTGATTGTCAGTTTCCCCAGGAAGTCCACTGTTAACACACAGACATGAGAGCCTGGTCCCTTTGTCATATGATCCCATGGGACTGAACTTTTCTACAAGAACGTGTTCCACAACTGCAATTAAACTGTTGTGTGTCTTTTTTTTTTTAACTGCCTCTTCTTAGCTTTGAGCTCCATATTCTTAGTACTGTGCATCTTGCTCTAGAGTCAATAAATACTCACTGGCTGAATGAATGAATGAATGAATGGAGATGAAATAGTCAGAAACTCCACCCTAGTACTTTATCTGAATGAATGCCTTCTACCAATATTGCTGGGTCGCCCATTAATTATACTGTATGTCTTTGTTAGGACACATCAGTCAACTCTGTAGAGAAGAACAGGAGTAAGGCATGGAGCCAGAAGATGTTGGCAAAGTAGTGCTGGACAGAAAGAGAGAAGGAGAGGAGGAAAGTAGGGGTGTGATAGAAATAGAACAAGAGGAAGAACAGTTTTCCAGGTAAGTACTTAACTTAAAAGAAATAGAAGAGAATATTTTTTTATTAAAATCTTCCTTTGAAAAAAAAAATCTGTTATGTAAACTTTATGAAGTCTGTGCCCCAAAAATGTGGCCCACTGACAGCATCTTATAAATGATGCTATTAAAAAAGTTTTTATAAAGACAAACAGAACACTAAATTCCTCCTGGCAATACTCGTACTATTAATAATTTTGATTGCAAGTTAATACTTTTTGGGAGAAGAATAGAAGGCTTTGGAAAGCATTTAAAATCGTTAGAAACCAGTGTACTCCTACTGGTATTAACAAACCCCGTGATGTCACTTACTTTGAAGAATATGAAGACCAGCTGCAAAGGGGCGCAGAAAGAAGACCGATGGCTAACTGTTCACATGCAAAACTCCAGCTCCCTGAAGAGGATTTCTCAGGCAGCCCCAGACTGTTAGACTGAATAATTATTTCATTTTAATTCAAAGTGTGTAAAGACATTGCATTTTGCAGGATGGCACTCAAACAGACATCCAGTCTTGGTCCAGAGAGCCTCAACCAAAGAATCTCCCTGGTTCCAACACTTCTGACCATGTTACAGATAAGTCATTAGCAAGACTCTGTATTTTTAGAAGATGTATTCAAGATGTGTTTGGCTATTGTAGCTAATAAATGGTCCACATTAGAAATTCTTTCATTATTCTTGACATTTTTTACTTGTACTTCCGTTATTCAAGACAATGCATTTTTTCACTGTTCCTTTCTAAAGGGGGATTATGTCACCAGTGTTTCCACTCTTTCATTTTTTGTGGTTTTGTTTTCATTTCCAGTTCATCCACTTAGTTCACAGTCTTATACCACTGGGAGAAAAACTAACAATTTTGTGACATCTCTCCTTAGTAAGTGTTTCATTCACTTTGAAGAAAAGAGGTCAGAATATTTGACAGAGTCTTTAAGTCAAGCCTAAGAGCTTTGTGAAAGCACTGAGATTTCTGGCAAAACAAACACAAAGTCAAACTCTTTATGTAGCAACAGATGGTTCTACTGAGCTGGCTTTGGGAATGATTCTGAAAGTGGCCACATTTGAATCCTGGATCAGAAGGCGTGGTATCTCAGGCAGAAGCTGGTAACCATAAATCAACCAAGATTCCTCCCTTTCTTCTCCCACCTCTGTGTCTAGTCAAATACCTAGCCCACCGATTGACTTCCAAAATTCACCATTGAATTGGATTTGTTTCCTCACGCTATTCTGTTTGGGACCAGAATCATGGAAAGAATTATGTTCCTGAACTGAGGTACCACTGAAATAATGGACCATGTGCTTGAAAGTTGCTGAGAGGAGATCTTAATTGTTTTACAACAACTACAAAAAAAAAAAAGGCTGTGAAGTGACAGATATGTTAACTACTTCATAGTATACACATATGAAGCATAACATTGTATACTTGTAATATGTATGATTTTTATTTATCAACTATACTTCAGTTTAAAAGAAATAAAAAGAACCACATCAAAACAGAACATGGCCTAATACTCTGTATGAACCATTCAGTGATTTCCCTTGCACTTAGGGTAAGGCAAATGTCTTTATTCATATTCAAAATGCTTTGTTATCTTCTCCAAACTCACCTTGTATTATTCCCCATCAATCGTGATATTTTCACCTTCAAAACTGAAATTTGTTAACACTAGTGCAACCATTCACCATATTGACTCTTGTACTAGTCGCTTTACCATCAGTGGAACAAAATACACAACAACTACAAGCTAAAGAAGAGGTTTATGTTGGTTCATAGTTTCAGAAGTTTTAGGACACGATCAGAAGGGTCCAAAACAGAAGCATCATGGTTGAGGGGTGTGGCGGAAGAAAGCTGCTCAGCACATGCAGCCAGAAAACAGAGAGGGTAGAGGAATGAAGGACGAGAATACACCCATCCAGGTCACCCACCCTATGACCCACTTACAACCAGTCCCCGCCTCTTAAATGCAGATGAACTACTGAACCATTCAATGGATGAATTCTCTGCAGAGTACAGTGCCTCCATGACCCGGTCACCTTCCAAACCCATGAGACTTTGGGGGGCATTTTAGATCTAAGCCACCACAACACTGACCTGTAGCACGGTGGTACCCTTGGTGAGCTCCACAGCATGGAACCGTACACACCACACCCTCACACCTTTCATTGGCTGCCAGGTATGGGAGGTATGTGCCTCTTCTTAAGTCAGGTTGTAACTATATTTTCTCATAGTAACTAAATTAACTACCAAAAGGGACAATGGACCATGTAAGATAATGCCTAAAAATAACTACAGAAGCAGTCACAAGGAAAAGGCAGAACAAACATTTTTCATACAAGAAGATAATTCTGTGCTAATAACAATTATAACAAAATTAGATTGATCATGATGACACAAGTGTAAGAGGAGTAAATATCAAGAAAATCATTGTAACTTATTTTACACTTCAGATTTTTCCTTACTTGACCCTTGAGTTGTTGATAATAGTATGAAAATATAGTTATCAAAAATATTTTAACACTAAATGTATGTTATTAATTTACTTAAGAATAAAAAACCTTATTTTACTATTGATAAAATAAGAATTACTTTTTAAATATTTCTTTTATATTTCTTATCCTTCTAAGATTTTTATAGTATGAAAGTATCTGTACCTAATTTGTAAATGAATATCATATTCTACTCTCAAAAATTTCCAAGAGTGATCACAAAGGTTTAGAGACACCGAGACAAATGAGTATCCAAATCATTTGTGGGTGAAAAGCCAAGATGCCTGAGACTCACATCTAATTTCCAGGGTCAGATCCAAAATCTGCACTGTAAAATAAGTCAAGAGAAATCTAGACCTGCATCCCAGATGCGCTGATTCAGTGCATATTGAACCAAGGCTCTGTGTGCCAGGCACTGCATAAGGAGGCAGCAGGAGCCATGGAGACCAGGTCACATCACTCACAAGCACTGAAGTCGGAGAGAAAGATAAGGAAATAAACAACAGGGCACCTGGCACTGGGACACAGGGAGGGAGTGCAGCACAGTGTCATGACAGAACTTCACTGGGCACAGGAAGGCCTGCTGTGGCGATGACCCTGAAGCTCACAGGTGAGCGAGACAGAAAGGAGCCAACTGTGCAAAACAGTGAAACGAAAGTGCTATAAATGCAGGGCATCCACGCAGAGGCCTTGGGTGGAAAGATGCATGAAGAAGAGAGAAAGAGCACAGCAAGCGTTCAAGGCATGGGGAAGACAGAGGTCTGGGTGGTGAGGCCTCTTTCCTGAGGCACAGGAAGCCAGCAAAGAGCTTGGATGCGAAGGAGATGGGAAGCCACTGGAGGGACTCAGGTGAGGCAGCGATTGATCTGATTTCTGTTCTTAAGGAGTTGACTCTGTACAGAGAATGGAATGTAAATGGGGCAATGTGACATGGAAAGACTTCCCCTCCTCCTTGTGAGCAGACAGTCGGTTTTTAAAACACAAGGCCAAGCTCAAAATAAAAAGAAAGTAATCTTTGGTTGTTGAGTGAACAAATCAACAATGAAGAATTAATCAACAGTAGAACCAAAGAGTGAGTCAAAACCAGGAGTGAATTATAGTCCCTCGAAATTCACCCCTATCCATTTGTGACCCTTCCAGTGAGAAGTCAGAACCACTGGCCACTCCTGTTCTGGATATCAGCCAGATCTGCACTCATATTTCAGCAGAGTGCATTGGATGATTAATCTTAGTCCTCCCACTTTCTGTGGAAGTAAATCATCTAAATGTCCTGCTCAGGGAGAGAGGAGATGGTAAATGATCTCTCTGAGCATGCCCTGTAAACTTGTTTCATGAAAGCAAGTTTCTAAGCCCATATAGTCAAGTGGGAGCTAAACAGTGGTAGTAACAAAAAAAAAAAAAATGACCTGCTTATGCCAAGGGGGTCTTGAAGGTGACCCCGAATCTGTCATCACTGAATGAAGGCTGCAACTGCAGACAAGCTCTCCATCCTCCTGTTTGCCTTTCTCCTCAGCTAACAAAAGCCAGAAGGTACCCAAGTTAAGACATGAGATGACTGTGGTCTCTTTCACCTGAGTTCTTAGATAACTTGTCTTTCTCCCCTTTCTCTCTCTCTGTCTCTTTCTGTGTCTCTATCTCTCTCACACACACACACACACCCCAGGGTCTGTCTAAATGATTTTTTATCTACAGCCCAGTCAAAGGTGAGATCTGTATTTCCAGCACCCAGCCCAGGAGGCTCCCTCTTGTGACATTAATCTTCTGATTTTGCCAGACAATAGAGGCTGGAGAGTGTTAATCTTAAAATGTGCCAGACACCAAGCCATCAATCTGCCGGGGGCAGGAGGGTGGGTGGGGGAGAGAAACTCCTGGCATTCTCTATTTGCTTCTAAGAAGCTTTCAGGCTCTGTTTGATCCTCTCTTACCTTTGCCCTGAAAGACTGAATTACCCTCAACTGTGAAACGACTTCCTTCACCATGTGCCAACCATCCAGGTTGAAGGGAATACTGTCTGGTTCAGAGTCTGAATCAGACAAGCCAGGGGGAGACATTGCAAAGATAGTGTGCTTACTTGTTTTGAGATGGTTTTTTTCCCCTATAGAGTAATGCAAAGGAGGTGTTTCTCATTTCACAATCATATTCCCTAGTGTATATCCTTGAGATTTTTCTAACTACAGTGTTCTTAGTGATCTTAAATAAATGTGGGTTAGGGTGAAAGTTCTCAATAAAGTCCCAGCCTATAAGATATTGTTACCAATACACTGTATATCTGCAGTACATTTCACAAAATGCAGAAATTAACAACAAATCTGTAGTATGTTTCTGCATACAAAATGACAGATTAAGCAATTGTGTCTTGCAAGTCATAGGCATCATTATATTGTGTCTGCATGCATCACTGATAAATGATTTTCCTTGAAAAGTGATTTTGAATTTTTGTTTTGGTTTTTGCCCCTACTAGTTTGAGTGGCCATAGACTTAAAAATCATGTGTGTGTGTGTGTGTGTCCTCTGTCTCTGCCTTTATCTCTTTCAGTCTTTCTCTTCTTTCTCCGAAGTCATTTATTAGTGGCATATACTAAATATATCTCTTACCTCTTTCTACTCTTTCTGGCTTAAAACAACACTTATCTTGGAACAGACAAATAGACTACTTAGAAGACCTTCCAGTCAGAGATTTGTAATCCACAATTTCCTGCAAGCTAAAGGACTTCTTTCTTGCACACTTCCAGACTCTGAGGTCTTCTCACATCATTATGTGAGAAGAAAACTTCATGTGCTAAGCACAAGCTGGCGGCAGCATCCTGGAGCACCAACAGTAGGAAGATTCCTAAGCCGGCGCCTTCTTTAACAGGAAGGAGAGCCCATGTCATCAGGCGTGAGGCCCACAGGAACAGGAAGCTGAATGGGAAGATGAGACACCTCTTTGTGACCTGTTCCCATGCACTGTCAAAGAACAGACCTCAGTTTGAACTGGGTGCTATGCCCAGCACTTGCTAGATTCTCTTATCCAAGCAACCTTCTCTTGTTCCAGCTTTCCACTCCAGACTCTAGACAATACCTTCAACTTCACCTTTGCGTGGCTTTTAACTCATTCTTTGTGTTCCATGTTCCAAGATTATTTTATAAGTAATTTGTCTCACAGTGACCCAAAAATAAGAATGTCATAATAAATTATGCTTTCAAGATACTATATTTACAGTTTAGCTCAATTTTGGGAATTCCAAGTCATAAGGAACAAACTTTCCCACACACATAGTCCCACAGTGTCGTAGCTTGTTGCATCAGACCAGAACAACTGGTCTCCCTGCCAGTGTCAACCCAGGCTTTCTAACTTTCTTTGCATGTGAAAATGTTGCTCAATCAAGTCTGGTTACCTCAGGATTCAGGTTTTAGAAAAAGTGAACTTTCAACTTATGCACAAAATGGGCCAGGATCTTGTAAATAAACACACAGGGTATATTTGGGTTACAACTTTATTTATCTGCAACATTAAACCTAGTTCAACATTAAACAAACCATGTAGATTTCAGTTCTTAAAAAAAATTGGTAACCAAGAAACACCATTTACAAAATAAACTTCCTATATAAAAATAACCTGGAAGGAGAAATGGTTACATGTGGTGAATAAATATTTATATAAAGACTGTAAATCATGAAGTAGATTAATTACCCAGAAACATACAAAATTTTTCTCCTAATGTCCCACCTCTCCATCGACTCATTACTAAATTATTTGCCGGTGAATGAATTATCCTCTCTTCCAATATTTTTAAGGTGGGAGGAGTTGGTACTGATAAATGCTTTCTTAAATGAGAAGTTATACAACAACATTAAATCAACTGGTTATACAATTCAGCCTCAGAGAAGTTCTCCATTTGTGAAGACTTAGTGGTTATCACCTATTTATTGCAATGCCTTCTTTACTACTCTGAAATAAAACTCTCAGATCATATGATCTACCAGCATGTGACATAAACAGGTAAATTAGTTTGCCCTAAGTCACACAAAGGGAGGGAAAATGAAAATCATGATTATTGCTTTCTGGCTTACTTCATCTCAGGACTGGCCTGTGTTCATCACTGTTTCAGACCTCAAACCTTAGATTCTAAGTGGGATTGTAAAAGCTCCGTTTTAAGGAACAGATCTTAGAAACTTGTCAGTTCCATGGCCTGCCATACGATAGTCCCCACAGAAGAAAATGGTAAAACCCAAGAAGCATGACCCCAAGCCACAGATATGCCATGGTTTCTCTTTTTTGGTGGAAGTTATCAGTTTGTTCTATTCCCTTGGCTCTGGGTCTCAAATTCTGAAACACACCATTCTTGTGAAATCTTGTCTGGAGACTGGCTTTCCAAAGCCCTAAACAGTCGGTACCATTCGTGCATTTCCACACTGAGCTTTGTTTCTCAGCAAAGAAAAAAGCGTTTGAACCTCTCCATCTCACTAATCAAGCTGGGAACAAAGACAGTAGAGAGGAAGAGTGAGTTCTTTTGATTGGACTTTACCTGGCTTAATACTTCCAAAAGAAAAAAAGATAAATTATACCCTCTGGGCTTCTCTTGTTACATTACCCTG
This sequence comes from Hydrochoerus hydrochaeris, assembly GCA_004027455.1. Taxonomy (NCBI): domain Eukaryota; kingdom Metazoa; phylum Chordata; class Mammalia; order Rodentia; family Hydrochaeridae; genus Hydrochoerus; species Hydrochoerus hydrochaeris. The sequence continues at coordinate 132,877 of PVLA01005565.1, forward strand.
GAATAAAAATCAGTTAGAATTTCTCCCCTGTTGAATCACAGACATTTTTTAAAAAACTAAAGAACTCAGAAGTGTTAACAGTATTGTTTTCTTCCTTGCAGAAGATTCCAGAAGAGACTCGTCATTGCTAATGGTGCCACCGATGTTCTGCATCCTTGTAGTAGTTTACAAGTTTTGTCCCACACTCAATATACATGATCTCACATGATTCTTTGCTGCAAGGAGGAAACGTTCAAAATTATTAACATCATTTTAAAGGTGATCATTCTGTGACTGAGAGAAAAGTGAATTGTCTAAAGTTCCTGGCTACTAAGTGACAGAGAACAATACAGATTCTGGACCCAGGATCCAGGTTCTGGCTGTTAATACTTTCTTCTTTCTACTCTACACTTAACATATAAGAAGATGCTCTGTCTTGGAAAATTTGTCTCCTGAAGAAAACAATTGCTGTGATTGGCCCCCAAGTGCATAACAGCTAAAAATAGTAGCATAATTTGAGTTTTATGTTTTCAAGGCTCACAGAGCAGGATGGGACACACATGAGTGGCGTCAAGAGCCAATTTTCACATGTAGCAGATTTTGAAAGACTTAGCTGGTGGGTACATAAATATGCTGTCTGTACTGGGAAAGTCTTTATGTCTGGCGTTTAGACTCCTGCCATCCTCAGTATGGATTCTCACTACACTAGTTCCTGTCATAATCATGAGATGGTGCCCACACAGTGCTAGGCTTTCTAGGTGGAGGAAACTAAATCTAGCAAGAAACAGATGCCTTTTCCAAAGCTTAAGAGAGATAGAATCTTCTGGAAAAATTTGTAAGAAGTCTTTCAGTCAATCTCAATATTTTTCATTGGCCAAAACTGGACCATGTGTTCACTCCTAAAATAATTTAGGGAATTCATTGACTGGCTTAAGCAAATCAAGATTGATCCTCTGGCTGGGGAGAGGGTCTTTTTCCCAAAGAGTGATGTCTGAAGAAAAAATATGAGATCTACTGAAAAAGACGTTCTTATCCCTCCCGCCCCCAAGGTAAGATACAGAATGCAAACAATGCTGTTTGTTACACACACATCTAAAAGCTATCAGGAAATTTCCAAGATCAGAAGTTAACATTTTCTTCTTTAATATGTGTATTTTCCTGGGTTAATAAAATGAAGTTGGCTGTGTATTACTTGTACAGTTTTTTTAAGTCTGTAACTTTTTAAAATATCTGTGCTATTTTTAGTATATATCCTGCCTGACTCCATATACTTGCATTTGCATTTATATTTGTATTTATACTCACACACTTTGATGTATCTATTGCTATCTTTGGTGAAAAAAAAAGCTGCTTTTTTATGCCATAATATGTCATAAGTTGCTTTTAATTTCATAAAATAAAATTCTACCACATAAAAAAAAAGAAAGCTCTATTTTCCAAACTCCCTTCTTTTGAGGACTCTTCAAGTCTTTTTTCACACCCCACACCTTCTAGATTGTGCTGTGTTGCTTCTCTTCTGAACACTATCCTGTCACAGTTCTGTTGCTTCTTCCAAGATTTCTTTTTAACTCTTCTTCTTGGAGCTGCCAAACTTAATCATTATTAATAAACACGAAAGCTGCCATCGACTAGGTAGCTCCTATGTACCCAGTATGGTGTTGATAGGTTTTTTGGAGCAATAAAGAGGAAAAGGAAAAAGATGCCTTTATTGAGGAAGTGGAGCGGAATGCTCAGCTCACTAGGATCCTCTTCTCAGAGACAAAGGAAACTGAGGGTTAGTCTGGTCAGAGTCTGGTCAGAGGTGGAGTTTAAGGGGTGGGTTGTTGATGACATGTTAGGAACTGATTGGAGTTTTCTTTGAAAAGAGGAAGTTGTATTTGGGGCTGAGGGGAGAAGGAGGAGGAAGTGGTCATGGGGAGGTAAACTGTTGTTCTTTGTTTTGGCCTTTGGCTGCTTTAGACCACCACCATAATGTTCGGCAATTTATCCTGGGCAGAAACCTTTCAGATGCTAAGTGTTCCACATGCAGGAACTTAGCTAACTACCATAGTACCCTCAGAAGAAGGCACTGTTATGGATTAAAAATTGGTGGTCAACTTAACACCAGCTGAATTAAATCAGCATGGTGCTTGGTGTAGATGGTCTACCTGGGGAAATCTGCCAGGATAAAAGGAAACAGAGCATTGTGGGTTCTCCTAAGTGTTGTTGTTTGGAGCTGTTGGTTCTCCTGGAGGAACATGTCATGCTTACTTCCCCAATATGAATTCAGCCAGTATCATTGGAGGAACTCTGGACCTTGTTGCTGAGAATGGCTGTGGTTCACTTTGGGGGAGCTCTGGTCTTTACCTTGAGCATCGCTTCTTGGATCCAGAGGGAAAGGTGTGTGACATTTTATCTCCAGGAGAAGCTTGTTACACTGGCTTCCTGACATGTACTTGACTGTTCTTATCATTAGAGGAGCTTGGAACCTCATTGTCACTGAGGATAGCTGTGGTATTTTTCGGGGGAGCCCTGGTCCTTATTTTGAGTGTCACTTTTTGGCTGCAGTGTAGAACTCTCAACCTACTGGCACAGATCTTTCATCCCGCTAGCATAGACTTTCTAGCTTTCACCACTGGCCTTTGGGCCTTCCCTGTGTAGATCCTTAAAACAGACTTTCATGAGTCTTGTTGTGGGCTCTAGGCCTCTAGTTGGACTCGTAGTAGGCCTTATCATGGGCTCTGGCTCTTCAGCTGGACTTGTGCAGGACATTACTGTGGGATTCAGGCTCTCCATTGGATTTTTGTAGGTCTTTAGTGTTGTGGACAGATTTCCTGCACTTTCTTGTATTTAACTCTGGGTGACCATCATAAAACAATATTATAAATTCTGTACCCTATATGTAAGTGTTCTCTTTGTGACCCCTGACTACAACAGGTACCATTTTTTCACTGTTCTTTGACAGATGAATAAAAGTTAAGAGATTCACAGAAAGTCACAAGGGCAGAGCCTATTCTTGAACCCATACTTTTCTGACTCCACCATCCAAACCCTTTAATGCTATTTCATATCTTCTTTCTGAGTAGATGCACTGACTTACATGGTCATAATTACTCAGAGCTCTGGTCTTCCAAATGTCTCAAGGGAGTATGAGTATTACGATAGCCATTGGCACAAGTTCCCGAAAGTGGAGGCTGAGATCATTACCACTATAGCTAACAGTCACCAGATGAGTGAATCAGAGGATGAACTTAGAGCTGAGCAGGAGTCTCCTGACTCCTAACCAGTGCTCTCCCCACCAGATCATGAGACACCTTGTCCAGGACACAAACCATTCATCCATGAAGTTCTTCCAGTTCTTAACATCATGGTCCCTGTAACCTCCTCAGGATTTCCTAGTACATATTAGGTAATGCTGTTGTATTTGATAGAATCAAATTTAATGAGAAAAAAGTGCAGTCCATGGAAGCATGGAAAATCAAAGGTACAGGTGTGAGTCAGAAAGCATATCCAATCTCCCCTCCCACACTCAGGTTACAGAAATCTTTCTTACCACTCTTGCTGACTTGGGAAACATAGCAGTATTTTCCCTTTGTCCACAGGACGAGATTGCTTATTCACACTTGATCCTCAGTCATTCAAAGAGCATTTTTGTTTCAGTCCCCCTGAGTTCTACAAAATGATATGAGGGAAAGGAGGGAAAGGAAAAAACAAAATCAGGAGAGACGAGCAGTATAGACCAACTCCTCTACTTAGGGCCTCGCATCCAGCACCAGAGGTTTCATTTCAGGATGTTAAGAAAAGAATCTCCTCCCTGATGGGTGAAGTGTAACTTCTCCATGGGAAAAGACACCACAAATCACTGCTTTCTCATCCCAAGTATATATTAAACATTTTCCAAAAGGTTAATCAGCTTTAAAGTGGGATAATCTTATCATGCTAGTCTCGAATCTATGATTTGCAGGTGGAGGTTGGTTGCATGAACCACAAAGTCTGTCATTAAACAAAATGTGAATGCATTTCCTTCTGGTCACTGGTTCAGATACAGACCAGGCCTCCCCTGTGGCTTGAAGTTAGGGGAACATTTGGGAACTGCAGTAAGTTTGATGAGTTGATGGCCCCAGGCACTGCTGAGATTTTTTTTTTCCTCTGGTATTTCTGTATGAGGATGTTTTATGCAGTTAAATCTGAGTATATAGAGGGATTGATTTAGGAATCCATTATAAACCTGACATATTTTCTATACTTTAGCCTGTCTAAACAGGGGAAGAGAGTTCCCTCTGAGCCTATTCACCCCACAATCTTCTGCCAGCAGTCTCATAAATCTGCTGTGCAGCACCTTACCCATCACAGCTTGAAACTTTGAAGTAGCCAGTAAGCATTATTTTCTTCATGGTGCTGATTTCCAAGTGTCTTTCTTTTCCATTGCTAATTAATTATTCCTCCATGGTATATTATAAATCTCATGCAGACTAGGACCCTATCTAATTTACCAGTAAAGTTAAGCTTCCTCTGCTGCTCATGGAAAATCCAAACAATGACTTCACAGCATAAAACATGTTTCTCTCTCACATGGAAGTAGTCCAGGGCCGCTAAGATGGCTCCAAGGTCTTCAGGGGGCTTCAGCTCTTTCTAGCATTTTGCTCTGCTATTTTCAAGGCTGAATCCTCCAGACAGAGTTATGGCTTGTTCCCCAAAAAGCAGAAAGGAAAGAAGACTAGATGAAAAAATATCAGGCCCTCTTTCCTTGAGATATACCTCAGCCTACTTCTCACTGCCTAACCTAGTCATGGGTTCTTTTCTTCCACAAGGGTGGCTGGGAAATGTAGTCTTTATTCTGCACAGACCCAGTGTAAAACCAAGGGTTTCAGTATTTACAAAGAAGGAAACCAATACCAGAGTGCAATTAGTCTCAGAAATCTGTCGTACTAGCCTCTCTCTCTCTCTCAACTCTCTTGCTAACAATTGGCATATCAAAAATATCTGTTAAACAGAAATAATGGAACAAATGACTTTCCTTGGCTTATACCTTCAAAGCCCTCCCACTGGTAGTAAGAGTAAGACATGTCTTAAGCATGGCTATCAAGTCTTGCAGATCTGACCGTTGTCTACCTTTTTGCTTTTGCTTTTTCCTCTTGTCCCTCCTGTCTTGTGACTTCAGCTATGTTAATTTCCTCCAGTTCCTAGAATACTCTGGGCTAAAATATGCCTCTAGTTCTAGGATTCGCTAGAACCCTCATTGGATCTCCCCATGCCAATACAATGTCTTTTTCTCTGACTGAGACATGTTTTTTTTTAATTGTTATTTTAGCCAAACATGTTTGCAGTACGTGCAGTTTCCAGTCATCATGGGAAATGGCCACATGCACATATTAAAGCTGATTTCTTTTTAAAAATACCCTTCCCTTCCCTCCCCTCTCCCTTCCTCCTGCTCCAGTTCCCCTACCCGATTTTCATTTCTGTGGATATTGTTAATCTTAGTTCATGTTATAGCCTATAATACTTCCATTAATTGAGGTTCTCGGATTCTTGCACACAGCATGTCTTTACCCTTATTTCCCCTTCCCCTCCTCCTCAGCCCTCATCCTTGTTCCCTTGGGCCATTTCCTTATTGCATGAGATCCATCGCCTTGTCCTCTTCTACCCATCCTCTATGATTCCCTCTGTTTAGACTTTGCTTCACTCAAATGAGAGGTACCACATGGCATTTAAACTTGTGTGTCTGGTTCATTTCACTCAACATTGTATTTTCCAGGTGCAGCTATTGTCCTACAAATGCCTCAAGTCTGTCAACCTTTATGACTGAGTAATACTCCATTATATGTAAGTACCACATTTTCTTTATCCAGTCATCTGTTGACAGGTATACAGGCTGCTTCCAAAATCCTATCACCAGCACAAATATGCATGTATCGCTGTAGTACGATGTCTTGAACTCTTTGGGGAAGACAGGAGGGGGACAGCTGGGTCATATGGAATTTCTAATTTCAGCTTTTTGAGGAATCACCATACTGATTTCCAAAATGGTTATATGAATCTGTACTCCCATAAACAGTGAAACAGGATTGTTTTTCATTCTGCTTCTCCAGCATCTGTTATTGTTATATTTCTTAATGACTGCCATTCTTTCTGGAGTAACATGGAATCACCTTTGTCTTAATTTACATGTCTCTAATGGCTAGAGATGCTAACATTTTTTTCATATATTTGTTGATCATTTGTATTTCTTCTTCTGTGAAGTATCTCTTGACTGGTTCTTTAATTTTTTTGATTGGCTCTTTAATTTTAGGTGGTGCTTTTTTTATTTGTTTGTATATTCTAGAGAGTAGTCCTCTGTCTAAGGAAAAAAGTTTTCCCATTCTATAAGTTGCAACTTTACTGATTGATTCCTTTGATGTATAGAAGCTTTTTAGTCTGATAGAATCCTGTTTATTGATTCTTACTGTTATTTCTTGTGCAGTTAAAGCTCTGTTTAGAAAATCCTTTCCTACACCTGTGTCTACAAGAGTTTTAAGTAATCTCCAGTAGGTTTAGAATTTCTGTTTTAATGTTTACATCTCCGATTCGCTTTAATTTTATTTTTTTATTTTAAAAAGAAAAATCGATGATACAGAATTTCATATCAAGATAATAGATTAACAATGGTTAACATTGTTATAATATATAATATATGTTATATATTATTTATATATGTTAATATAATATGCAGGATTATTTACTATATATGTTAATATAATGTATCCCTGCATATTATATTAACATATGTAATAACATATATTACTAAGCCATCTGCAGAGAGGACATCATACAGTCACTGTTGAAATGGATTCAAACAAGCACTCGTGCGTGTGTGTGTGTGTGTGTGTGTGTGTGTGTGTGTGTTACTGGGGAACCCAGCACTTTCAAATGAGCTACATCTTCAGTCTTTTTTATTTTTTATTTTGTGACAAGGTCTCACTAAGTTGCTAATTGCCCACTTGAACCTGGGACCACACCAAGTTCAGGAAATGCTAGCTCAAGCCCCCTGTTGATTGCCAAATCTGAACCCCATCTCTTTGTAAACCAGGAAACTCACCGCACATCTCTTGTCCTGTGAAACAGTAAACAAGTTACCTCCTGATCCTGGAAAGGCAAGCGTGCTTGCAGAGGGATTCCCCTTTGCTTTCTTCTTTTATCACTGCTCTGCTGTAGGCCAGGTTTATGACTAAGCACACTGCTCCCACGGGTGTGACACATCAGCTCCCTCTTGCTGTAATATCCCAGTCCTCCCTCTCTCCCAGATCTCAAATCCTCAGACCATGAAAGTGACACAAACAAGCTGACATCTTCCTGGCTGCCAGGCTCCTCCGAGCTTCATGAACGCAGTAGATGGAGAGGGGATGCTCACCCCGCGGTGCAGAGATGCAGCTCCTGAGGCAGGCAAGAGGCCTTCACCTCACAGTGGCCCTGATGGATTAGTTTTGCCTTAATTTACTCCAGCATGCATGAAGAAAGCACCAGGATCTGAATTCCCTTGATTAATGTACCACTCCATGATGTGATAGCCTTTCTTTCTTTCTTTCTTTCTTTCTTTCTTTCTTTCTTTCTTTCTTTCTTTCTTTCTTTCTTTGCGACAGGGTCTCACTTTGTAGTTCAGGCTCACCCTGAACTCTATGTAGGCCAGAGTGGCCTCGAACTCACAGCAATCTGCCTGCCTCAGCTTCTCGAGTGCTTTGAGACAGGGTCTCACTTTGTCGTTCAGGCTCACCCTGAACTCTATGTAGGCCAGACTGACCTCGAACTCACAGCAATCTGCCTACCTCTGCTTCTCAAGTGCTGGGATTACAGGGTGTACCACCACAACCGGCTCCTCATCAGTCTTGAAAAGATTTCCCATGACATGCAGCGCTGGTATGTCCCCGTCCTGCCTGGCTACACTATTCTCTTTCCTCAGACTGCATTAAGCTCCATGGCCTCAGCTGTGCTGGCTCAGAAACCATTCCTAAGTCCCACCATCACCCGAGGGTCTTCACTCTTTCTTGGGACAGTACGAGAAACTTGACCTGTGGAAGGAGCTCCTTCTAGGAGACTGCAGCTGGACTCAAGAAAAACACCTTACCACCCCAGATGGGAGCAACAACTCCCACAGCAAAAACAACCCTTGGCTCTTCCCAGAGGTTTCCATAGAGATAAAGAAGATCTTTCAGTCAGGAAAGGAAAGAGGGACCAAGACCAGTGACACTTGCTCATTTTCTGGAAATGTGGAAAACAGCAGATGGAAAGATGAACGGGAAGCCTCCTCATAACTCTCTCTCTTCCTAAAATAGATGAGAGGGACGGAGGCCAGACAGTGAACCAACCCTGCCAACTCTTAAAGAGTAACAGGAAGATTAGATGAAAAGATCCCCCCAAATGAAGCTGATATTTTTTGTTTAAAGCCATTTGCCGTGTTTGTATCACAAAGTGCACAAAAAATAAGAGAGTGGGCCTGGAGTTGGACAGGAAATGGCTGACTTCGTTCACTGAATGCGAGGTGGCACTGGAGAAACCATGACCTGGGATCCTGTTGGGATCTGAAGCAGGGAAGAGGAGGAGCAAAGCCAGGGGTGGGGCGGGGGATTTGTGGGCTGGCCTGAGAGGGGCTGTGGCCTCCGTCTGTACACTGGACCCTTTCACAGGGATTCTCACATCTGCCCTGTCTTTCTATCAGCTTGGAAGCCTTTCACATGCGACATTTTGATGCCTCTAAGAACACTGCTAGCGTTAGTCCTTTGGTTTTCATTTCCTACATCCTCCCTTCTGATGACTTTCTCTCCCCACCTGGCCAGTGCAGATGCACCCAGGGTCTCTGGGGGGACATCTCTGAATGTGTTGGGCTGCAGTGGGCTTCTCCTTTGGTGACACCATTGTCACCATCCCCACAACCATCACTTACTGAGAGCCAATCTTTGCTTGCCTCTGTGGGTCCCGACAGTCAGTGGATATTTGGAGGTCACCTATCCTGTGCTATTGTGGGCCTCTTCTTAGATGTAGCAAGAGGCATGAAGAGAAAAAACCTTTGGCTATTCAAGAAATCCCCCATTTTATTGCTGCAGCCCTCCACAGTTCATTCATCTCTGCCCCTGTAGCTCCCCATTGTCTCTGCCTCTTGCAGGTTGGTAGGGCTGAGTGATCAGTTTTGACCAAAGGGCTATGAGTAGGTGTGACCACCTAATCCTCCAACCAGAATTGTTTCAGAGCTGACCCTCTTCCCATGCCATTGACCCTCTTCCCATGCCATTGCTCCCTGTCCTGGAAGCCACACACTACAGTGGCAAAATCAGGTGAGGTCACAAGGCTAGGACAACAGCAAGCACTGTGGAGGGAGGCAGGGCACAGTGGTAGCTCTGGGGTACTGCCTGCCTCAGAGCAGCATGTGAGATGAGGAGAAATAACCATTTGCAAGATGAAGATTCCCTACTGCAGCATGACCTATGCAACCCAACAAAACATACTTCAGAAATGTGTGTGTCTGTGTGTGTGTGGTTTCCTTGTTTACATGTTCAATCAAAATAAGGCTCAAGCAACCAGTTAGAAAAACTGCAATGCTAACCAGTAAATGGACTAATTAAAAAAAACCACTTTTTATGTTGGAACTTTGGGCACTGGGAGAACAGGCAGCCTACTCACCGCCCTGGTGAGCAGCTGGGGCCCTGGCAAGCCACTGGCACACCGGGGCGGGAGCTATCAGCTACTCCTGAGCTCTGCATCATGATGGAACTTTGGGTGGTGGGAGAACAGGAGGCCTACTCACCACCCCAGTGAGCAGCTGGGGCCCTGCCAGTGCGTGGGCTAAGAATCAGACATTGATCCACCACCCCCCACCACCCCTATTAGCAAGTCAGCACCAGCGGTCTGAGTATCTTTTTGGAGGATGAATGTATATAGCATGGCAAATAAGGGGGGATTTCCTTCTACCATCTCTTTGAAGGCAAATATTTTTATCACTGTTTTGCTCAGTTTTCATTGTTAGTACTTCTTTATTCAATATTCTGTTTTTAAAAGTTCGATATTTCCTTCCACTTTCCTCTACCTGCTTGAAAGAACAGCTAATGTGAACAAAATGGGCTGTGCTATTGAGCCCATTGCTCGTGTCCTGGTGACCTGCTCTGAGGTTCTGTGGTAGTTTTACTGCACTGCGGTCGCATGGGTTTGTTCTGTCTTGTTCTGCTGTATTTTGCTACCTTCAAAAAAAAAAGAAGTAGATAAGAAAGTAACAAAATACCTCCAAAAATCTCCCAACTCCACCAAAGCTGATCCATGGGTCATGGATGAGGAGAAACTCAAAAACAAGGCAACAGAATTATATAAAGTGATTCAAAGTATATAACAACAACAAAACAAGTCAGTAAGGTACTGAGCAACCTGAAACAGGATATAACTAAGCAGATAATGGACTTAAAAAGTAAAAAGAAGAAAAGAAAGTGCTCTAGAGGATATGGCTGCATGTATGTTTAAGTGTGTAGGACTGATAACCATGTTGCTAAGTTGTTACTGGATCATTGAACTTCTTTGCAG